>JAQSNX010004444.1:0-45764 GCA_029532605.1 Oreochromis grahami | reverse complement strand
AAAAAACAATAAGACGTGGAGTCTGACGTGGCGTGGCGTGGCTAGGGCGAGGGAACGGGGCCTGAGATGCAGAGTGGAGCTGAGCAGGGAACAGTCACACTGGAGAAAGAAGACGGTGGAGTTAGGGAGGTAGCGGAGGTAGCTCTGAAGTGGTAAGTTATAAGAGTAGCTATTCTTACTTGCAGTTGGGGACATAGAGTGTTGAGGGGGGGGGGTGATGAGAATCCAGGGGGGCTGAGTGGTGTGACAAGGCTGACCTGAGATCCGGAGTCTTCAGTGTGATGGCAGGAGGGCAGGCAGGTGAGGCACAGAGTGGTTTTCAAAATGTTTGCTTGGTATCCTGAGTCCAGAGGTAGAGCGTGAGGCAGGGTGAAACCAGCAACTGCAGCACAAGAAAGTATTGTTAGTAAGCTAAATCACAGCGAAAACTTGAAGCATAAGGCCTGTTACCAACATGAGTTGATGACAAACTGGCAGTGAATGAACATCAACGTGTGGCTTAAATCCCTCTGCCTTGATTGCCTGCAATAGGCTCCAGGTGTGCAGGAGCTGGAGAAGTTGGCCCTGCCCAAGGGCGGATCCCAGGTAAGTTCAGGAGCCTTATGGAAATTCCAGCCACCCACTGCAGACCATGACAAGGCGGCCAGGGACAAAACTCAATGTGTGACTGTATGTTAAGAATTGTGGGTAAAAGTATGTTGTGAGATGAAAGAGAGTGGTTGTGTGGAAAAAGTTGATGTGTGTGTAAAAAAACTGTGAAAAATAGGGTTCAAAATGTTGAAAATGGGGAACAAAACAAGGGGGGGAAGGAGAGGAGTGTAGAAATGTGTGTAAAAGTTGTTTCCAACTAGCGGGAGAGGGTGGTACTGCAGGCCACCCGCTCCCCTAGGGTGGACACAAAAATTTCGCAGACTTGTTGATCAAAATAAGCAAAAAAGGAAAATAAGCAATAAAATAGGAAGAGAGTAGAACAACTACAATCTTTCTGGGTTTTTAAGAAAGGGGAGTTCAGAGCCAGAGAAGGGAGATGTGTTGTTTTAAGCAATGAAAACAATGATCAAAATGTCTCAGTGTGTCACTTGCAGGTGAGGAACAGACCCGGATTAATTTTCCACGTGCAGCAGTCGGAAGAAATTATAGGTTAACATCATTAGAAACACTCAAGCCAAGTTTTGGTTGAATGGTTTTACAGCTTAACTTCCATGTGTTTGTCACCCTGAGAACACAAGCTCCAAGAATCTCTCCCTGAAAACTAGAAATGCAGTTCCAGAACAACGAGATGGATATCAAGAGCTCACAGCAGTGTCCTGAGCAGTGAAGAAAAGGTTCAGCAGCTGTGCAAGACAGCGACAGCAAGGAGAAAAATGGCATCAGCATGACTGGATGGATGGATGTGTATTTCCAACGAGCTGCAACTTCACTGTGTGTGAATGGACCTTTGAAAAGACTGTCTGAGTTGGATATTTGCCACTTTTGGAGCAAAATGGCAAGATGAGACAGTGGAAAACACAGGACAAAGCTGAAAGACAACTGACTCTCACTGGACTGTTGCAAGGGAGGAGAGATGAGATGAGACCACAGTGGAAGGAGCAATTTTCTCTTTTTCAAGCAGGCCTGCAAGATCGGAATCAAAAGCGCTACACAACATATTGAACAATAGCAAGTGAGTTTCTCCAAAAATTCAAATGGGCTCGGGAGAAAGCCACTTATTTGGGACAATCAGAAAATAAGTCCCTGCCAAAAAGGATTCAGCGATGTAATCCAGTCTAAATTATTTTTCTTTTTTGAAATGACGTCATTGCTGGCAGTAGAAACTTATTGCGTCACGAGAGCTTCTACTGTCAGCAAATAAAAATGGGGACTGACTGGACTGACAAAAGCTTGACTGACTTGACACCAGTATGCAAGATTGCACCTCTGCCTTGACCTGACAAAAGGGTGGATGTATGTATGTTTCTTTTTACAGCAGCAGAAAGGTGACAGCAACAGGTTGCATGGGCTTTTGGGCTGTGCTGACTTAACCTTTTAACTGCCACTTTCTGTGTCTTTGAATTTACCAGCGGTGTGTTATTCATGACCTCGTATTGTTTACAGTGCAGAGGTCACTGTGAGAAAGTGCATACAGATGCATTGCGCTAACATCTATATCAGTTTTTCCACAGCAGAGGGTTAATCGTGGGATCTAATCACATGATTTACAGCAGGACACACCACTGACTAATGTTTTTTCTTATGACAGGGCCTGGAGTGAAACTACTCCAGGGGAGAAGCCCTGTGAATTTTTAAGAGACAATACACAACTTCATTGTGCATGTCTAATTGTGCTAAGCTGACATAGGGCAAAAGAGGGTTTTCCGGGGAAGCTTTCATTTTTAAATTGCAGAGACCATGACATGAGGGATATGGAAGGATTGACGCAGATACAGACCATGACCAGAAAAGAACACTTCAAGAGGACCAGTGAGAAGCAGGGACCATCTGCAGGACAACTGACAAATGACATTGGGCTGCACCACTGGGCTTCCAAAGGATTGTCACGATTAGATTTTGAACAGCAAAATCTTAAAATAAAATGAAAGAGTTTCGCCATTGAGGAAGACAACTAAGGTGTAGGACGTGCTCTGCCTTAAATCTACAGCCGCGTTGGAACAGAAATCGAGGGATGAAGAGAGCGTGCCAAGCTCCAAAAGTGACAGCACAGAGGGAGATCAGCGTTGGAATTATGACTCTGTAAATGGCACAGACACCAGGAGCCATGACTGTGACTGGGAATGACCACCTAAGGATGTTTCACTTTGCCATGCGAAGTACTTTGACACTCTGGAGAAGGCTTTTCCTCTGTATAATTGTTGTTGCCATTTGCATGTGAGAGCTTAGATTGTGGGGAGGATTAAAGATGAACAAAGGGTGGTGGGAGAACAGTGAAGTGAGGATACACAGTGTGAAACTCCTTTAATTGTAAAATAATGTTGATGTGATTACAGAATGTCAGGAAAGAAATTCTGGTATTAATATGAGTCTTGATTTAAGAATCAAAGGGTGGGATTGTAAAGGAATTTCTTTTACTTATGTACTAATCACATGGTGCCACATGGTGCCTTGATGCCACTGGATTTTAACATGTCTGACACCAATACTGTAAGAGAAATGGTGGGGGTCTATTTAGGAAGTTGGGGGAAGCAGACCACTCCACAGGAAGGAATCTTTTGTCTCTTCGAGGACTCTGGGAGGTAGCAAGGGAGTGTGAACCTTAAGGTCTGAAACAGCTGTGTACTGCCTTTTGTTCCTGTGGAAGGTATTTAACTGAGAGCCATGCTAGGCTCAGTGAGACTCTGCTGACCTGCCCCGCCGTCATGTAGGCTCTCCACAAGCTTGGTTTTCTGTTCTGTGTGTTTTGATTAAAGAATGTTAGCTACTGCTCACCGCTCATCTGCAGGCTTTATTTAATGGAAAACTTCCACAACACTATCAATAACTCACCAGTCTTTGTTTCTTCCTCTGTGAAAAGTTTGGGTGTCATCCTCGACACACACACACGTAAAGGAAGCACTGAAAACATGTGGTTATCCTAACTGGGCGTTTATAAAGTCAGCAAAGAGGCACAGAAAAGAAGATCAGACACCAGCGACGGAGGATAAGAAAGACAGACGCAACAACGTTGTCATCCCCTATGTAGCCGGTGTATCAGAGAAACTCAGGAGAGTTTTCTTCAAACACGACATCCCGGTGTACTTCAGACCCAGCAACACACTCAGACACAAACTGGTTCACCCGAAAGACAAAACTCCTAAACACAGACTGAACAACGTGGTGTATGCTGTACAGTGCAGTGAGGAATGCCCAGACCTCTACATTGGAGAGACCAAACAGCCACTTCACAAGCGCATGGCACAACATAGAAGAGCCACCTCCACAGGACAAGACTCAGCAGTCCACCTGCATCTTAAGGATAAAGGTCACTCTTTCGAGGATGCCAATGTTCACATATTGGACAGAGAGGACAGATGGTTTGAAAGAGGAGTGAAAGAGGCCATCTATGTCCACTGTGAGCGACCATCTTTGAACAGAGGCGGTGGTTTACGACACCAACTGTCTGCCATCTCCCCAGACGCCTTAACGCCCACTCACATCCTGGGCCATCTGACCTCAGGAAATCATATGATAGGGTGGGGCCAGGTTTCACAGCCGAAACCCTGGCTGATTAGGTACCACACCCGCTTTCACACCTTGTCGCATGTGATTAGAGGATCACCAGGGGGTCCTTTGTCCCTCTTTGGGGGGATACTCCCACTGGGTTTAAATCTGGGACTCTCGGCCATTTGACCTTAGAACTGAAGAAGCTTCTCGGATGAGAGGTGAAACGTCTTCAAGCAACTCAAAGAAGTCCAGATGCTTTTCTTTGCAAACTCCTTTGACTACGATGACCTGGATGACTGAGAACCTTCACAGACATCCTCGACAGTACTCTAACTCAATTCACACATTAATAATGTTACTCGGTCTGCATATTGTAACGTTCTCAAGAACCAGACGTTTTGATCTCAGTTTGTCTGTTTATTCAGTGACACAGGCAAACGGGCCATTAACTCCGGGGAGAGTGCTCTCGTACAACACCTCACTTCAGCCCCGCATAGTCACACAACAACAACAAGGCCTCCCTCCCCTTCCTGCACACATTAACTCCCCTTTTCCTGCAGCACAACCAAACATGTATGTTAAAGAAACAACAGCGTGCAGAGATAACCAACCTGTCACTGTAACATAACATTTAACCATCGTTACAATATTTTCAGTTGCGCAACATTAATCGTCTCCGTCCTTTTCTCACCCCACATGCCACTGCCATTCTTGTCCATAGCCTTGTTACTTCCCGGATTGATTATTGTAATTCACGAGGACCCCCTCTGTCCACCACATCACTCTCTCCTTGCAGCAGCTTCATTGGCTCCTGGTCAAATATCGCATCAATTTCAAAATACTTTTGTACACATTTAAAGCTATTCATCATCTCTCTCCTCCATATCTCTCTGATCTGGTTAAGATCACCGCCCCATCTCGTTGTCTCAGATCTTCTTCCCTTTCGCTCTCTGTCCCCTCCCCCCGTCTTGCAACCATGGGGAGCAGGGCTTTCAGCTGCTCTGCTCCATGACTCTGGAATTCCCTACCTCCTGATTTAAGAAATATCTCTTCCTTCTCTCTCTTTAAGTCCAAACTCAAAACCCACTTGTACAAAATAGCTTATCCCACATAATCTCTCCACTCTGCTATTTTATTTGTTTATGTCTTATGCTTTTATAATTCTATAAACTGCTTGCTTTTATGTTGCTTTTATTCTACTATGTACAGTGACCTTGAGTGTTTTGAAAGGCGCTTTCAAATAAACAAAAAAGTATTATTATTAATGTCCACTGTGAGCGACCATCTTTGAACAGAGGCGGTGGCTTACGACACCAACTGTCTGCCATCTATAATCCAGTTTTGAGATCCATTCCCAGACGCCTTAACGCCCACTCACATCCTGGGCCATCTGACCTCAGGAAATCATATGATAGGGTGGGGCTAGGTTTCACAATGAGTTCACCCGAAACCCTGGCTGATTGTGACCCACACCCATTTTCAAACCTTGGCTCATGTGATTATGTAGAGGATCATCAGGGGGTCCTTTTGTCCCTCTCTGCGGGGATACTTCCACTGGGTTTAAATCTGGGACTCTCCACCACAGACATTGTAAACCTGCTTTCCTTAGAAAACGGTCAGATTAACATCGAGGTGTTATTCTCATCTATATTCAATATACACAGACCTTCGATAGCATACACTCACTTTAGAGGAGGATCTTCAGCATAACCATGATGAGGCAAATGGCGATAAATGATTGCTAGCATTTCCGGGAGGTAGAAATTGATACCATTAACTGCCTGACCTAAATCCAATAGAACACATCTGTATGTTATGTTTTGGTCCATTTGACGCCTCACAGTTGCACCTGAGACTGTCCAGGAGCTCAGTGACACCCTGGTCCAGATCTGGGAGGAGATCCCCCAGAATACTATCCATTGTCTCATTAGAAGCATGCCTGGATATTGTGAAGAATCGATATAAGCATGCAAACTACTGAGTACTGTTTTAAGTTACTACAATAAAATTTCAGCAAAATGGACTAAGGTGTTGCCTATTTTTTCACTTTGATTTAAGGGGTGAATGAATGTACCCTTTTGTAGGTTGATCAAAAATTAAAAAAAATTGGCATCCTTTGGTTAGAGCATGTGTTCTATTTAAAACCTAGGGGAAAGAATGTGTTAATTGCCAACTTCAAGTTCTTTGTTCAAGCCTTCCAGTGTGACTACTTATAAGAAGCATGTAGCTTTTTGGTCCAACAACAAGATCTATTCATTCATTCAACACTCAGTCTTGACAACCTGTACTTTTCACGTTCTACCTGTCAACGAGATTTGTTGACCTTAGAAAAAAAACAAACATTGCGTGACTTTTATGAGGTGGCCCCACATGTAAAACAGAAAGGACATTTTTTAAAGCAGTCAACGGGAAAATGATTGCAAGATCTGCCACAGACTCAACAAAAGAACCTGAAAATTCACTCCATACCATGCTTGAAGTCCTGTTGACGCAGATCATTTTCTGTTGTTTTTTCTTAAGGTGACGTCTCCCATCTTTAAAATTCTTTCAGTTTTCATTTGTGAAGCTATGATATGAAGTGCATTATTTTCACAAAAATAAAGAGTGCTTCATAAGGATCTTGCATACATATCCAAATATTTAAAAAGTACCTTTCAAAAGTGATACCTGCTTTTGCCTTCTTCGTGTTTGTGTATGCTTTTTTTCTCGAATGGAATACACTGAACTTGGTGAAGCTGTGGCCCTTTCAAAATGACAAGTATAATATTGGTAGCTGTCCTTCATTGTTTGGCAAATGGCACTCAAGTAAATGACAGTGAAATATACAGGACTTTCAGGTAAGAGCCTTTCAGCCAGGAAAATCTCTGCAGAAGCTACCTATATTTTAATTTTAATTTTTATATGATTATTCATATGCAAACATGTGATAAAAATGTAAAGCATTGCAAAGTCTCTTCCAAAAAAATATCTGCACCTGGTTCCAGTTCAAGTTAATCAGCAGGGTGGCTGACCTATTACCCAGTGGATATCAGTATAGATTTTCAGCTTGACATTTTTTTCAATTAAGAACAGATGTATTTTAAAAGTGTTTGTAGCAAATTCACTTCAATTCAAGAAAAAGAATGAATAACCAGCCGATATGCACTCCTGCACAATAAAACAAAAAAAGTTAAAGTTGATCAAAAATAAGATAAAAATATTAGTGGTTAAAAAAATTGTGAAAGGATAGAAAATATGTTTTAAGAAGAAATTTCAAAGTTGTTATAGAGTTGAGGGGCCAAACATTCAGTCACTGATAGTTGCTGGATGAGGCTTTGGCCTCAAGGCCATACCAGAAGATCTCAGGCTCCTGCCAGGCTCATATGGAGTCAGCATCTAGGAGAAAAAGATGCTGACTCCAGGATGCAGGAGGCTGACCTTTTAGTACTTTAAACAACAACTCAAAACTTACCTTTTAAAAATTGCTTTTGATTAATTTTTGCCTGTTTTGTATTGTCTGTTTTACCTTTTATTAGTTGTTATCTTATGTGCAGCACTTTGTGACTCTGTTTAGAAAGGTGCTATATAAATAAAATTTTATTTATTATATTATTTTATTTATTTAAAATCCAGCAGTACAATTTTAAATCAATTCTAAAACCATCAAGCATGCAGTGAAGAGGTGTAAGGACTGATAAAATGTGGCTGTTCCTTTTGCTAAGTGTTAAACACCTGACAGCATTTTGAATTAACTGTAGTCAGTATATATTATGATAACTGATGCTTAAGTAAAGTCCATTCTAGCAATCAAGTCTGGAAGAAATAACAGCACTGATGACTAAGTTTTGATATCTGTCCAATCTGAATCAAACTGGACGGCATGACTTTAGTCACCTATATATCAAACAAAGGTCAAAGTCAAAGATTATCCCTAAATTGGGAGACTCTTTGCAGACATTTTTTCAACATTCAGTCTAAAATAAAAATTAATAGCATTGCTAGTACTGGGGATGGAACGTGTATTTAAGATTATTTTAGTTTTAGTTAGAGTCAGAGAAAGGTTTTGGCCATCCAAATTCTTCACTCTTCAGACAAGACAACACTTACTTGTGAGACATCAGTAGTGCCAAGTTTTAATGAAACATAAAGTTGTGTACCATCTGCATACAAGGTAAAATCTTTGCCATGTTTCTGAAGGATTTGAAGATAGACTAAATGGGCAGACTTACACTGCTAGAAAATAGCTGGTAAAGATTTTATGCTGTGTATGATTTTGTGAGTGTAAGAGAGATAGTCAAATCCATCCTCCAAAAATTGTGAAATATCCTGGTGAGCTCAGCATTAGTCAATCATTTATCTTTTGTTTGTATAGCATCTTGCATGCAGTATAGTTCAACGTTCTTTATAGATGAGTGACAAGCCAATAATAGAACTGAATACAAACCAGCATTCATTCTTAGAATTGTCAGAACCTATTGATGTCACACATGTAATAAACCAAAACGTCTTTTAGTGTAAGCTTTCAACATGCAAGGTGTAAGACGCAAGAAAGTTTGCATAACATGCCATGAGAGGGCACACAGAAGCATTGTCCCAGAGAAGACTCTTTTGTAATGTAAAAAATATGTAGCCACACATCTGAAAGCATATTGATTTGCTCTCCTGATATTTAGACTGTAGTATTGATATTTTAACTGAACATGCCCTGACCAGATGAGCTCCTGCTAGGAGCTGTAGACTCAAAGGCTACTACCCTCTCGTTATCACAGTCTTTAGCAAAATGGCCAGGTTTCTGACACCGTCTGCAAATAACCTGCCTTCCTCTCTGCGTGAACCTAGGCTTACTTGATGTATGGGCAACTATCAACTCATGTGTAAGCTGATCAATCTGGGCCTGCTGCCGTTTTAACATTTCCTTGACCTCTGCTAATTCTGACCCAATAGTATCCCTTGGCACCTTTGTTTGTCCTGCATGCTGAATGCTGTAGACTGCTGGGACAGAATAAGTTCTGAACCGGCCTGGTTCTACTCCTACTCTGCCTTCCCACTCCCACCTGAGGGCTTCATCTCTTAAAGTATGGAGGTCATAATCTGGATATTCGCGAACAATCCTTTTAAGCTCGCGGCTCAAATTTCCATCCCGGACACCCTCTACAAACTGATCAGAAAGCAGTCTAGCAGCCTCAGGAATTCGCCTCTCTGGACAACTTTGAATCATTTTGTCCATGAGAGAAAACAATGCATGGGAGAATTCCCTCAATGACTCCCCTTCTTGCTAAAGGACATGGGGCAACCATACTGGCTAAGGAGAATATCAAGAATGCGGTCTGGATCTTCTCTTACTTGCTGGGACCTATATTTTATTTCTTCACGAGCATCACCAGTCAAATGGTCATAGATATAATGGGCTCTATCAATAGGGGCAAGTCTACGAGTGCGCATCACAGATTTTATTTCCTCCACCCAACTCTGGACACCAATTTCCCCAGTTCCACTAAACAGGGGGCACGACCTCTCTCTAGGGATATAAACCAACCTCTCTCGCGGAGAGCCCTCCATAGAGGTAGAGTCATGAGGTCTACGGGGGCTAGAAATGCCTGATTGGGACTCCATAATAAATAAATAAAAACCCTCGCCAATAAGTGTGCCTACTATGGTTAAATGCAGATTACACTTTGTTACCACCAGCAATTACCAACTGCTGCTTTGCCTAAAAAAACAAATAAATACAAATATAAAACAGTTTAAAACACACACCCATAAAAAAAATAAAAAAAATAATTTTACACAAACCAACTGACTAATCGCCTTGTACACCCAGAGGCTCATCCTGTCTGACAACGCCAGTTTGTGACTAAGGACATCAAAGCCCTCCTTAACGACAAGAAGAGGGCTTTCAGAGGGGGCAATAAAGAGGAGATGAGGAAGGTCCAGGTGTTACTAAAGGACAAGATCAGAGAGGCTAAAGAAAATTAAAGGAGGAAGCTGGAGTGGAAACTCCAGCAGAACAGCATGAGAGAGGTGTGGAGGAGCATGAAGACCATCACTGGATTCAGGCCAACCAACAGCAGGGGAGCTGAGGGAGATGAGAATAGAGCTAATGAGTTGAATCAGTTTTTCAATAGATTCGACACCACAGTGTCTGCTCACACCCCCACAACCTCACCTGTAGTCAGCCTGGAATCCAGAGCCACACCACTGTGCCAGCCTCTCTCTTCCCATGGTGCTCCTGTGAGATTCCTGACACCCCTCCCCCACCCATCACCTTCACTCAATAGAGATTGAAAATGTGACGTCATTCCGGGGTAAAACCGCAAAGGATTCTGGGAACGCGCGGCAAGTGGTACGAGCGCACGCTAAACAGCAGTGACGTTTGTAGGGTTACTGAAGTTTGGCTAGCTGGTTTATAATGATGTGCTACGTGATCACTAGCGACACAGCTATGTTAGCATAATATAAACAAGCTAACTTTTTTTCCACTCGATAAAAGTTAACGTGAGTGTTCTCAATGGTCAGGAACAAATGTAATCGCATGGCAGGATGCTGTAAAAGGACCAAACTTCAGTCAGGAGAACAACTGAGATAATCCATCCACAATACGAGGTTAGTCATTCATATACTGCTGCATGGGCTGGGCTGTAGTTACATGTGAGGTTTTAAAAACTGAGCTTTAATAAACGATTAGTGGTAATAAAAGCTGAGGGAGGTCAACAGTGATCACTGACTGTTTTATGAGCTTTTTGAGATTAAATAGAAGAAAATACAAAACATTAAACATGTTAACAACACAAAACCCATATTAAATGCAGACTACTTTAGACCCGGAAGTAGGATTTGTCACGTCATCACTTAACGACCGGATATGTACGTCTCCCACAGTGTGTGTCTGACAAGGTAATCAGCAACATAGGGGCACCACAGGGGACTGTCCTCTCCCCTTCCTCTTCACCCTCTACACCACAGACTTCAGCCACTGCACAGAGACCTGCCATTTTCAGAAGTTTTCCGATGACTCCGCGGTGGTTGGATGCATCAGCCGGGATAATGAGACAGAGTACCGGGCTGTGGTCGACTCCTTTGTCACGTGGTGTGAGCAGAATCATCTGCAGCTCAACGTGGCAAAGACCAAGGAATTAATAGTGGACTTCAGGAAGACCAGGAAACACTTGACCACACTTGTTTCAATCCAGGGGGTCAGTGTTGACATTGTGGAGGACTACAAATACCTTGGAGTACACATTGACAATAAACTGGACTGGGCTAAAAACACCACAGCACTTTACAGAAAGGGCCAGAGTTGTCTCTATTTTTTGAAGCGACTGAGGGCCTTCAACATCTGCCAGAAAATGCTCAGGATTTTCTATGAGTCTGTTGTGGCCAGTGCGGTCTTTTATGCTGTTGCATGCTGGGGGAGCAGGCTGAGGTTCGCAGATGCAAACAGACTCGATAAACTGATTCGTAAGGCCAGTAATGTTGTGGGGATGGAGCTGGACTCCCTCAAGGTGGTATCGGTGAGGCGGATGTTGTCCAAGATAAAGACAATGTTGGATAACACCTCCCACCGACACCATGACATGCTGGTCAGTCACAGGAGCACGTTCAGTGAGAGACTGAGAGTACCGAAAAGCACCACTGAATGACACAGGAAATCATTCCTGCCTGTGGCCATCTCCCTGTACAACTCATCCACTTAACACACTGTTTACTGCAACAGCTACACCCTTCTTCTTTTTTTTTTTAACCTGTCCCGCTTGGTTCTTTTGCCATCAGAATTATTGTCTAAAGGCGAAGAAAGATGCCCAACGGATTTACTTTACCAAATGGACCATCCCAGCCTTGCCGTAATGGTCCATTTGATTCACCTTTTATTGTTTATTTTATTTTCACTTGCCGAATACGGGACAGACTTGACTGGGGGAAAGAAAGGGGAGAAAGAAAGAGGGAAAGAAAAACAGCGGGGAAGAGGGACGGGGAAAAAGGGCAAAAAACCAAAAACCAACAGAATAAGCAGACAAAAAAATACATATATCGATCACCTGGATCACCTGTTGAGAAGGAAAGAGAAAGCAAGCAGAAGAAAACGAGAGTAATAAACAACATCACAATGATCTATGGGAATATGACAGTAAATACTAAATGTTAGACATTATTGTGCAGCGCGTAAGATCGACAGCGCACAGTGTGCTTTGAGGTAAGAGCCAAAAAGGGTGTAGTTTGTGTGTGATCACCCGTGTGTACACCTGTGAGCATGAACGCGCTTGTTTTTAAAAGGTTCCTTCATGTAATGATCTGCTAGAGGGTGTGGGGGGGCCACTGCCCCGTCCTCCAGGGCATTTTCGCAGGTATGGAGGAGATCAAAACTCCAGACGTCCAGAGGCCCCCAGAACACAAGAGACCAAGGAAGACCAACAGAGGGGCAGCCGCGCCACTATCCCAGAAAGAGCTGAGGAGAGTCCCAGATGAGGGGTCACTCAGCAGCCGCGGAGCAGCAGGGGGGGTTTGCAGTGACGTGCCCGTGAGCTCCGCCGGCAGCCAGCTGTGCCTGAGTGACCGAGCCCCAGGCCGAGGGCCGAGGGCACCCCGCCTCCGAAGTGGCCCGAGCGAGCCCCAGGCTCCAGGCCCCGATAAGCAGCCGCCAAGGAGTGAGCCGGTGTGTACCTGGGCGCCCACCCCCGGACACAGAGAACCACCAACGCACCGATGTCTGAGGGCGTCCACCACCGGCAGGGGAAGTGGTGGGGGGAGATAGGCCTCCAAACCTTGGAGGGCCTGAGATGTCCCCAGAGAGGTGGGGTCTGATACCCAACCTGACATATAGACACACACAGATACAAACATCCATTCCCACCCTCATGCTCTCATAGGCAATTATTCCAGCTACACCCTTCTTGCACATGTCCTTTTCAGCTATTTATTAATAAGTGACTTTTATGTATATATATGTCTGTATATATTGTGCTATTCTTAGTTAGTGTATTGTCTGTCTTTGTTAATGTTTGTTTATAATGGAGCACTGTAACGAAAAATAATTTCCCCTAGGGATCAATAAAGTATTCTGATTCTGATAAATAAATAAATCCTTTTTTGTTTGTATGTTTCCATACAAACATGGCGCTATTCATGCAGGTTAGTACAATTTAGCCTTCTTTACAGATGAATGAAAAGCCAATTATAACAGTCTGTGTTTAGTTTGCAGTCCAAACAGGTGTTCATTAGAAGCATGCAGAACAACCCGTTCCCAAGCTCCACTTATGGAAGTGATACATTGTTGGAACGTCTCAGTGTCACATTGTAACAAACCAAAAAGGCCTTTAACATAATCTTTCAGCAGCTTTTGTGACAGACTAGACAGTCATGAAAAAGAAGTACATGAAAGCCTGAAATAGATGTGTCAGGAGATTTCCTGTATTGCAACTCAGGTCAGAATAAAAACGCTCAGACAGGTTTAAAGTGTACACGGGTGAGACTCGCACCCTGCAGTAGAAGAAGCCTTTATTCATAGCTATTTGTCATAGCACGTACAGGAAGAGATAAAATAGAACTGTGCTGCGTGTAGGCTTCCTGTGGAGTCTGCACAGAGTGTAACTTCCCCATTTAAGCTGAATACTGAAAGACCAAACACATTTAGATAATGAAACATACTTTTAAGCATAACATAATAAAAATCCCCAAATCCTGAAATCGTTTGACAAGATGCCATGACATTACTGGACTATCAGTATGTGCATTTGAACTCAAACTACACCTCACCAAGTAGTTTTGTAGCCCTAACCTAGCAAAAGTAGGTTAGGGCTAACAAAAGTAAAAGTCGAAAAAAGAAAAGTCTGAAAGGAAATGGGAGCAAATGGATGAAGTAATACATTGTAATTGGTCATGACCTATTCATTTAAAAGGTTTTAAAGAAAAAAAATGTTCTGTCTGAGCTTCTTTATTGTTTTTTAACTGAGCACTTACATGTAGCAAGTGGTAGTCACTGTAAATGTCAGCTAACCCAGTTTCCCTGCTGTTGATCTCAACTGTGGTATGTTTTACAAATATCTAAAAACAAGCTATTACATATATAATTTAGATGCACCTCTGTATGAGTGTTTTCTTTTTTAATTTATGTATTCAGTCATTCATGTATTTATGTTTTTTAAATGCACCATACAGTCACATTGTATAAGAGTTTTAAGTTACACATTTAAAATTTGTGTCCCCATTATGCTGTACTGCAGGTGTAATTTATTGAGACAAGACCTTTCATTATTGTATCACTATATTTCTTTATGATATATTATCCAGATCTGTACTAGCTTAGGTTAACACTACCCTTTTCTCTTTATTCAAACAGCAAGTAGTTTGGCTACACTCAACTTTCATTTACTGTAAATGTCTTACTAAGCAATGGGAAGGTTGTTGGTAAAATCTACCAGGTTTTTTTGTTGCAGAAAATGAAAGTCATACATTGTTTAAAGAGATAAGTTACTACTTAAAAAAAATTATTTTATTTTTTACATTAGAATAACTTTTAATAATCTTCTTAAACACCATGTCAAGGAACACCACTGATTTACTGATAACATATTATTTTATGTTCACTGTGGTGCAGTCAAAGTAAAGAAGGGAGAGCGCATAACCACTCACCTCTTTGCTCTCCCTAATGCTTAAGATTTACATACAGTAAAACAACAAAAGGATAAATAAGAGAACAGGTTGAATTGAATTGAATTGAATAGAATAATAGTAGTCTTCAATGTTTGAATAAAAAGACACTGTATTTTCATCTCTTCTACTGTTCACTTTTTGGTGCTTCAAGTTGTTACAAATTTTGATGATTTTTTTTTTAAACATTCAAACTGTGATATGTGATCAGATACCATTAATAACAAGTAATCATAAATTATGTGGCTTATTCTCCTAAGACCGAACGCTTCCACGGCATGTTTTTTTAATTTCTCGTTAATATTTGGGCTGATTGGGACCCGATGAATGTAAAAACAAAGAATTACCCTTGTAGAGAAAAATCGAGTATTTTGGGCTAAATAACCCAAAATGTGATGTCCACACATGTGGACACCAGGTCCTAGGAGGTTAAAGACTAAATCTACACAACAGGACAGCAGCTAAATAGAAGCAGACTGACACAGCCATTCAATAACTAGACTCCAAGGGGTTTTTTTTTATATTTTATTGCTGAGCTTATTATTTAATACATTTGTCTTTTGGTTTATATAGATATAAACATGGCTATAACATCTTATGTTACCCATAAACATTGTGTCTTAAAACACCTCATTCCACAGAAAAAAACTTAAAAACAAACTTTTCTTATATTCTCTAGACCATTTAAAAAAATCTTCTCTTTTTAAAAATTTCCCCAAAAGTTGACGAGTGAAAGAAGTATCTATAAATCACAGAGTAGAAATACTTGAAATTTCAAATGCTGTGATTAAAGAGATGTCACATTAAATGTGTATACAAGAAGTTCACAGAATTTCAAAAGATTACATGCTTATTTGCCACACAAACATGTATGTGTTATTTGGGCTTGTGATGTAAGTCAGCAAACACTAACACAAAGAGCACGGTGAAGGCTGTTTTGGTGTGAAATTTGGAACAATTTTAGAAATGCTCATGAAAAGCGAAAAGACTTGCTTAGAGTCCTTAACAGTGTTCTTGAATACATGGCAACGATTACCGCAAGCTCCCATAATGTACTTGAGGTGAGACCGTTCGCCAATAAACTCCTTCAAATCACCATTGAAATCTTCGCCATGTGTAAACAGGAGGATTGTTTTCTCCCTGATCTTCCTCTGAAGATGTTTCTCCAGGTTATGTAATATTTCATTCTCGCCCTCTGTAAATCTGCCGAGCTGTATCACAAGTAACACAACACACTGTTCTTCCTGACAGTACCTCTTACACTCTTCTATTTGTGCATTGTCTACATCTTCCTCGTTGTTCAAGAAATCTGGAGTGTCAATCACTCTAATCTGTGTCCCAAATATCTGTGCCCTCTTCTCCTCACACTTGTTGGTGACTGGTGTGGAGCTCGGACGAGATTCAAAAGTTGAATCCAGCTGGGAGTTTCCAGCAGCCAGGATAGTGTTTCCAGATGCACTCTTCCCTGTCCCACTTTTCCCCAGAAGAACAATGGTGGTTTCAGTTCCTGGGTTAGTGTAATTGTTTATTATATCATAAAATGTAGTTTAAAAGAAACTGGCTTAGAAAAACTACACTCATATTTGGATATCAGACTCACCTCTTGGCCCATGGTGATCAGGAGAACATTCATTTCTGAAATAATAATTATAACCACTGAAGATATAAGATATATTTCAACAACAAAAGTTAAATTTCACAAGAAAAATATTTTTTAATTAGCTTGTGTTTTCATTGGATTTCCTCAAATAAAAAACATAAACACACATAAACTCTATTTTAAATTCTAACCTCTAACCTTCGAGAGCTTACTCGATACTTTTACAATTTTTACAGACTCAACCCAGCTATACCGGAACTACATGCAGTACTCAGCATTTGTATTTATCCACTCTGGTAAAAAAAAATTAGAAAAAATTCCCCCCTTAAGACATAATTTGATTTGCTCCCACGGTAGCTGCAAAAAAATGTGTAGTTTTCTCAGGATTAAACAAACCTGGTATGATTAATTGCACCACTGAACCAGTTTTAAGCAAAGTGTGTGTGTCTCTCTGCATGCTTTAGGGATATAGCAGTACATTTGATTTTAGCATGTTGTGATACAAAAAATGGCTTGATATTGTTGTGGGGCCTTGAAAAGGATTTTTAATATGTAAATCATCTGTATGACTAATTTCACTCTGTGATCCCCCGGTTGCTAGGGGAAACTATGGAGTATGGAGGGTACTGGCTCTCATTGCAAAAAGGTATAGAGGACTGCACAGTTCCCTCCTTCTCAAGACAAAATTTGTCTAGTTTGCACATAAGCTGGTGTCAGTAGCCTATAACAACTCACGAACTGGGTGGCGAATACACATTTTCTCCTAACGATTGGTGGTTGCACAGGGGTCATTGATTTTCCATTTATTATAAGATGCCTAAAATATTTACTGTTTCTGCTCTTAAACTGGATTTTCCTGTTCCTGAGGTATTGTCTTACTTTGGCAGGCTGTCTAGTAGATTGCTTGTAGCATTAAGCTACATTAAAAACAATTGTTCTACATGCTGAAGGCGATTGCAGTTACTATATTTTTATTTTAGAAAAGGAATTTTACTGAAGGATGCACTGGTTTGTTACTTTAATAAAACTGACATCAGAAGCATTTATCCTTATATTTCTAAAGTGTTATTACGTATTGGTACTGCAACTACATGATCGAAACATTTCTTTTCTCAGAAGCAACTTATGAGAAAATAGACAAACACAAGCTGGCTGTAAAGAAAATAGGACTGGCTATCCAATTGAAAAAAATAAAAGCTGGAATTTTGTTTTACCTTGTGCTTTCAAAATATTGTTTCCTTCGTTTCACAGCTTTTTGAATGTAGTTTTCAGTTTTAAACTGGAGTGGCTGATCAGTTAACCATTCCTGACACTGATCAGGCAGGTTTTTATTCACATCTTCCTGGATATAGAATACCTTCTCATGACTCATGTTGAGTTTATTCTTGTTCTTGCTATTATCTACTATGATGACTAAGTGTTTTATGACAGTTCCTTGAAAAATATGTTCAAGTTTGTCAATTTGAGCATCTACTTTTTCCACTTGCCCTGTATCCTCTGAATCTATTGCCAACATTAACAGATCTGGGCTAGAATCAGAGAGTGCCATCAAATCAATTATGCTCTGATCCAGATATTTGTCATCCAAAAAATCTCGAGTATTTATGATTCTGAATGACTCGTTCTCTCTCACGAAAAAGTCATTACATGATTTGGAAACAGTTCTCTGATTTTTGAAGATTTCACTTTCGATTTTCTTCTTCAAGCCGTCCTTCTTTCCAAAGAGAATGATAGTAGTCTTGACAGGGTGATCTGTAGAAGCAAAATGCAAGAGTATTTTTCAAAATATTGTATACTGTTTACTTTACAATTTCCATGTGTGTGATTACAATTAAAATGAAGAATGGAATTAAAGATAGGAGCTATTTGTTTGTTCAATGGTCATGTCACAGTGTTCCAATAATCCAGCAACAATGCTACAAAGAGGTATTTTCCCCCCCAGTACTGTCCAAAGATCCCCTCACACATACCAATAGAACAAGGCAAAAAAAAAAAAAAAAAAAAATTGAATAATTACAACAAATATTTTTTTTTTTTTTTTTTTTTTTTTTTTTTTTACCAAGGGTGTGTCTGTAGCTAAAAGAAAACAGCACTGGGAAATATTCTTTGTTAAAGAGAGCAGTTTTTGTTTCAGCTAACTTTGTATTGGACAAGAGTCGGACAACAACAATCTGCAGATATACCCTCCTATTTAATCTCAGCTACACTGTTCCAAAGTTTCATGTCTCTATCTCATATGATACATAACTTGAGAAAATTGTTAATATTAGTAAATCAATATTTCTTCAGTTAAGGATTTAAGGTAATATTAGAATTTCTCATGTTCAAGATTAAATAATTTCCGATATCTTTATGGAAATATGAAGGGGATATATAAATGTGACAAAAGTAATTAAGGAAGAGTTGCTTACTTAGAGGACCAGCAGAACTCATCTTGTCAGTTGCTTAAAGATGAATCACGTACAGGTTTCAACAGAATCTGAATTCAGATGCAGTCTTGCTGATATAGGCTGAGAGGTTAGGTCCACCCAGTAGGAGGAGTGCAGGGAACTGCTGAACAACAAATCAAACCACTCAGAGCGTCAGAGCGGCTTTCTGTTCATTTGCCAAAGAGCCAAGAGCAGAGATGGGTAACAGTTCATCAATCCCTGATGGTAAACTTAGATCTTTTATTTACATTTCCTTTTTTATAGTGTTTTTAAAATATCATGTTGAATTTTTAATGCTGTTAAGATTATGCTTGTGATCCACACAATTATAACAGTAGATATTTCTTTCTGTAGGCTGCCCACTGAGAATTGTGATGATTGGGAAAACTGGTGTCGGGAAAAGTGCTGCTGGTAACACCATTATTGGCAAAGAAACGTTTAAGGCTAATGAGAGTTCAGAGTCAGTGACAGTGCACTGTGAGGCAGTTAAACTTGAGTGCACTAGAAATGTCAAGTTGGTTGATACACCTGGCCTTCTGGACACATCTAAAACTGCAGACAGTATAAAGAAAGAAATCGCGAAATGCATCCAGATAACCACTCCTGGCCCTCACGTCTTCCTCCTGGTCCTTCAGATTGGCAGGTTTACCAAAGAAGAAGAAAACTGTGTGGATGCCCTGGAGAAACTCTTTGGACCTAACGCATCAAACTACATGATGATTCTGTTCACTCATGGTGACAAACTAACAAACAAGAAGATAACCATACATGACTATTTGAGAACTGGCCACCAGAAGCTCAGAGAGCTGCTGAACAGGTGCGGTAATAGGTACCATGTATTCGATAACAAAAACATCTGGAACAGAGTTCAGGTTGTTGAGCTGTTCAGAAAGATTGATGACATGGTGGCAGCAAATGGAGAAACACACTACACCGATGAAATGTTTGAGAAGTCACAGCAAATTCTGCAGCAGCATGAAGCCATATATGACACTGAATACCTCGCTAACAACGTAACCTTCATGGCCGAACTGTTGCAGAGAATCATCGTGTTCCAGACCGTCTTGGGTTCAGATAACGACGACTAGAACCACTCAAGCGTGGGGTCTTAATCTGGTGTAAACTTAAGCAGCTGTCATTTAATAAAATATGTTAATTTTATAAATGTAAAATTTGTTTAGACATAAAAGGTTTAGAATGATAATTTTCCAAATTTGATCCCTCATTTATTTTAAATCACTTTCCATTCAGCTGTATAATTGATATTTAATTCAGTGGGAATGTCTTCAAGTGAATATTTCTGTGGCAGATCGTCTAATTTCTAAATGCATACACATCATTAAACTCTGTGTTTCCTGTTTCTAATTTAAAATTTGTTAAAAAGTAAAAAAGTATTGCATTTACGATAACTGTTTAAAAAAATGAAGCTTAGAAAGGGTTAAATACTCTGTAGAAGGTATATCTGTATGATATCCATCCATGAGGTTATTGAATAACATGAGTGACATCCAATATTGTTTGATGTACATTTATGAAATCAAGATTGCATTCACTGAATAAATAGCTTTAAAAAAGTTTCAGTTTCTGTTCTTTAATTCTCCAGCCAATGTCAAAGTCAATCTCTAACATCTAGTTGGGAAAAATTGTCTAAAAATATCTATAAAGAAATCATATGAGTGATTAATGATGGCAACATCAGGGAATCATAGCGCAGTACAAATTAGTAGAGAAATCTGAACACAGGTTCCTGCATTTGAGAGATGTAGCTTAACTCCTTTAAAAAAAAAAAAAAAATCACAAACACATGAGACACAAACACTTAGACCTGCATGGCTTAATTGTTTTATAGGTTATATTTAATGAAGCAGGACACACAAAAGCCAATTCCCAATCACAAGATTTGATTCCCTATTTTGATTCAATTATCTTATATTATGATCTCTCCGATAAACGTAAGCAGATTATAAAATTCTGATATGGTGCCGTTTTTATTAAATGGTCTGTTTTTGGGGGTCTAGTAAGTGAATTATCCTTTTGTGATTTTTATATGTATCTGTTGAAAACAAAAAAAATTCTATTAAAACTGAGATTTTTTTTTTAATTATTATTCAAGCCATAATGATGCTCAGAAGCATCTTTTTTGTACAATAATATAGCATTTTAAGTCCATTAATTAATGCCCACTACTCCTGTGTTGTGTTTGTAATGCACTTCTGTCTGAAGGTATGTTGTGTTATTTTATATGATTTTCTAATATAGAGTTTGTTATTTTTGGATGAGAGTCAGTGTGAAACGCCCTGGTGAGCTGTTGTGCATGTTAGCAAGTTCCTGCCAGTAACTGTGTATATTCATGAAGCATGCAGATCAACCAGTTCCTCATTGCATCCAGATATTTGGTTCAACAATAACTCCTCTTTCACTCAACACCACACAAAAAACAGGAAGAAAAAAAAATTCCATTTGTTGCCCTTGAGTGCGTCTAGGACAGCAGTAGGATTTTTTATCAACTTTTTTTTTTTTTTACTAACAGTTTAACTGTAAAGACATTTATTTTGTCACGACTAAGCTATTTAACTTTTTGTCAGCCTAGTTACAGTGCTGAAGATATTTATTTGACCTTTAAAGGTGTAGTAACCTTATAATAAGGTAATTCAAGTTATTGCTTTGTGGTTGTGTGAATGGGGAAATGATGTATGTTTGATAAAGTGCTTTGAGTGCTCAGGTAGAGCAGAAAAGGACACATAGAGGCTGGCTTAGATTAAAATGAAGCTAGAAAAAAAGTTCATATCATCTTTGTTTTGGACATTAATCAAAGGTATTTTCAGTGACCTGTTCTCTAACTGGGACCTATTTTATTTTACAGTAAGTTGTTTCTTGTTCCTTTTTCTTTTTTATTCCCTCCATCATTGCTTCACCTTTTCCTTTGGTCCTCACCATCCTTTTTTTCTGAGAAACACAGGTAGACGCCAAGTGTTTTGTTAAGGAAAGCTATCAACAGGGGGTCTAAGTGAGAACATTGTTCTTCTAATGTTCTTCTAAGTGAGAACATTGTTCTCACTTAGAACAATGTTCTATTAACCGCAATCAAGTATTATTTTTCTATATTAACACATGTTGGATTCTGTTCTACCAACACATTTTGTAGTTTAAAAAAAATACTTTAACATTTTTTTAAATACATTTGTGAGTGTCCTGTGAAATATTTGAAATATCCTGCTGAACAGCTGTTGTCAGTCAGTCAAACTATCTTTAAACACTATCTTCAATGCTGATACAGTTTCACATACTTTTAAGGGTATTGACAAGCCAAGGAAAATATAGACTGTGTTTAGCTGACAGTAAAACATTTACAGGCATTTATTGTTGAACATGAATGTCGGTTTAACAATGTTCTCACTGCCAGTGATGCCTTTTCAGAACATCTTGTGACATTTTAACAATCCAAAACACCTTTGTCTTTCAGCAGGTGTGTGACGCAAAGAATGTGTTAAAAATAATTCTCTCACAGCCTGAATCAAAGGTTGTGACACTACAGGAGGATGTGGCGTCCTAACGCAGTACAAGACAGCAGTAAAAGTCCGGAAAAGAAATGTCAAAAAGTAATTGCTCGTTGCTCCTAATCTACTCATTAAAGCTGACTACTGTTCTACAGCAAAGTGCTGGAAATGTGGTACAGAGGCTAATCATTGTTTCATGATAGGATAATTATATTTCTAGGGAAGTGTAATCACAAATATATAAGTTAAGTTACATGTCAGCATATTAATGCACATGATGGCATGACATTAAAAAAAAGAAGAAATTTGCCATATTGAGACATTTCTTTTGCATTGATTACTGTAAAACTTCTTTTTTTTGTCTTTTCTCTCCATCCATAAACATCAACTTATCCAGAATTCTGCTGCTTGCATCATCACCAGAACACCATCCATTAGCCCGAGCTCGGCTGTCCTTCATCAAATTCACAGGCTCCTGCATAAAAAGGACATCATTCTTAGAAAGTATCTATATCTTATAGTGACAACAAACATAAAAGATAATTTTTAAATATGTAAATACCTTTGTTTATTGTACTCAGGTTTGAAATGTTATATATTGTATATATGTTTAAAACTTTAAAACTAGTAGTCTGGAGATCCAAGGTATTTTTTTTCAGAGCAGTGATTATCTCATGTTGAATGTTAAACATTAAAAGCAACCAGCTAGTTAAATATAGTGAAATTAAAGTTTATGATTTTCATCTAAAAAAGTGTGCAAAGTGGAAATGACTCCATGAAATTAATTGGCAGAACCTTGACACTCTCTGCCCAACACAATATGTTAACAGTTGAAACAAGAAGCATGTCTAATGTTCTGATTAGAAGACTGCAGCTAAGTAGTGAAAATTAAAACAGTGACACCTAGTGGAAAGTAAAAAAGGAAAGTGGTGATTTTTTTTTCCCTTTTTGCAGAAGAGGAAAATTAACACTCGAGATACAAAGAGAAGGGGGTCAATACCTAATGTGTTTCTTTTCTTTCTTTCTTGGAAACCAATATCTATTGTTTTTGGTGTTTTTATGTCATAGAGAGAGGCGTGACATCAGCATCACTAAACTGAGTAAGACATTTATTTCACAGATGAAAGAAAGCAGGTCTACATGTTGTTGTTATGTGTGTGATGAAAGGAATAAGATTCCTCACAGTGCTACTGGAGGCCAAGGTAATGCCATTTTTAGGACCTGGTACAGTAGCAGCCAGTTTGTCTGATTCTAGAAGTGGACAAAAATTGATGTGTAATTCAAAAAGTATTCATCCAATCACAGAATCCTTTGAAATTTTGGGATCTTATTTTCATGTGTCAGGAATATATCAGATAGATATGACTGAAACCACTGCAGTGGATATTCTTTCATGCGGTGTAGCAGGATAAACACAGAGTTCACTGTCAGAGGCCCTATGAAGACTTGTAAGTGCTCCTACTGCTCTCTAAATCTAACTGAAATTCTCCAAAGTAAACAATTCCTCTGTCAACTGTTTGACTACTACTCATTCAAGATTTTTTTACAACACTAAATGTTAAAAATCTGCGTATAATTAGATAAAAGTTTTGGCTCAAGTGAAGACTTTTAATTAGTGCTCTAATTTCAGCCACTTTGAAAGCATGTGATACACACCCTGTTAACAGAGAGAAACTGATCATATTTAATAGAAAGGAATTAATCTATAGTAACACTTCTTTAACCAGTGTTGTAAGCATGGGATCTAAATGACACATTGATAGTTTAGAGGGGAAAAAACTGAAGTTAAAAACAAGGTAAGTAAATATAACTATTTACAGAAGTTTCTGTATTTAATGATACCTCTGTGGCATGACTGTGTACCACACAGTGCGTTGTGACACAAAAGTTGATAAAGTCATTACTAGGTAAAGTTGACCCTTCAGTGCTCTTAGTGCAGTGATGGCAAAATCGAGTCTTCCTAAGCTTGTATTGAAAAACGGTTCATTACTGAAGCCTTGAAACACAGTGTATTTTGGTGACATCTGGTGGCCAAAAATATGAAGAGCAGCTTGAATCTACAACTTACAATATACTGCTTCATAATGTATTATGATTATTGTTATTAATGTATCATTAATTATTATTATTATTATTAATGCATTTCCAGTCTGGGTTGTTTATTTCTTCTGACAATGCTTGAAGACATGATGATAGACCGACTGTCACACTCACATAGACACAAAAGTTTCTTTGTCAAGGTCTCTGCACTCAGAATCAGTCAATAATGTCTGTTGTACTTTTTGACTTATTATCCTCCGTGTCCTTATGGCTTTTGTCTAGGTTGGAATCCTCAGTGGGGGAATCTACTGCAGACCTGCTGGATTTGAATGTACATTTCATGGGTTTCACAAACAATCTATCTTGACCATAGACGATGTCTTCATCACAGTTATTCTCACTCATGGACTTTTGAAGTTTTGTTTATGAGGTGTTCAGTTTGGATGATTTCACAGACTTCAAGCTCAACTTTCGTCGTTGTTGTTGTTTCTGAGACCCGGGGACATCAGGAATGTTATGGACATGGACATTTCGAAGGATCTTCATGTCTTTTCTCTGTATTGTGAGCAGCTCCTTGTGAATCTTCCTTCTCAGACTTGTCTTGATGCATTCTCAATCATCCAGAAAAGTAAATCTGCAAAAGTTGATTCTGTTTATCTGGACGTAGCGTTTTGTGGGAGAAACGTTTCGTCACTCATCCAAGTGCCTTCTTCAGTCTCAGCTGACTGCAGGTTTCCCCAAACCTTATAAACAGTACATTTGCATAATGACTGAAACCAGCCCACTGAAGGAACAATGGGCTGGGAGGTCAGTTCCTTAATCTTAATTATTCAAATTCTCATGACCATTGATCAAGAACTGAAGAAGTCACTTGGATGAGTGACGAAACATTTCTCCCACAAAACGCTACGTCCAGATGAACAGAATCAACTTTTGGAGCTTATCAGACTCTGTGTCGCTGGATGGCAAGAAATTGGAAATTGATGGCTTTTGCTTCATTCTCTCCACCAGCTTATCCATGTCTGAGTTTGTCTCTGAGTCCAGTGTCATAGTCCTACGCAGAGGAGCATCTAAAGTTTTGGTATGTTTGTCTGTAAAGTGGGCTACAGCACTAGTAGGTGAAACAGAAGACTTAGTTTGTGTTGCCCGAACCCCACACACTAACCTGTTGCTTTTCCTTTTGGTATATGCTTGATAGTCCTTAGGATGAGACAACTGTTTGACTTTTGCATGTTCTTGTCACAAAACCCTCTTTCAGTGATGTTACTGAACTTTCATTTTGCATTGATGGGACTTGCAGCATGCTTTCTCACAATAGTAGTATCTTGTTCGCATGGTGGTACATTTACATTTTCATGTTCAGTTTTATACTGGAACCTCAACACAACTGATCTGTCTGTGCTAGTCGATTGGGGAACACACATTTAAAGTTATTTAAGTGAAGAAGAGAGATGTCAGGTGCAGTGTTGGGCAAGTTACTTTGAAAAAGTAATTAATTATAGTTACTAGTTACTTCTTCAAAAAAGTAACTGAGTTAGTAACTGAGTTACAAGATTCTAAAAGTAATTAATTACTTGAAAAGTAACTATTGCGATACTTTGGCCATTGGCCATTTTTGACTACTTTTGATTTTACCTCTACATTTCAACTTTAAAAACTATTTACTTTGCCTTGTTTGGTATCATTCTTTTCAGCACAAACTCACATGTCTGAATTTACAGTTATGTTTTCATTCTGACATACTGTATTAACACAATTGATCTAAAATCAGTCAAAAAACATAAAATCTGAGTAGAAAAAGTTATATTTTTTACTATAACAACCACAAACATGTTTAATGAATCTTATTTCATAACTTTAAATGCAAATATAAATTGTCAGTTTTAAAATACTATGCACAAGTTTTGTAAACAACAAAGTTATTTGCATCCATTTACCTTTTACCTCTTTTTTAAATAACCATTTCAAACTGTTTACATAACAATCAGCTGTTCTGCATTCAATAAGGTGCCACACAAAGTATTTGTGCCACTCCAAAAAAAAATAATTTCTGCCCACTATAAAGGAGAACATCACAGCCTGATACCTGCAGGTCTGACAGCTACCTGGAGACAGCAGTCACCTCATTGTTTTTACACACACAACACAAAACTATGCACAACACTACACACTAATTACACAAGACAACACATTAACTACACACTCCAAACACGCTAAACGTCACAAATATCACACATCTCAAAACTCGCTCTCTCTCTTTTTCTGCTGTCTTTCTTTCCCTTTCTCTCTCGCCATCACTCCTAAAACTTCCCCCTTTTCCTAAACAACCAAATGTCATGTTGCCATATCATTTTTTTGATTGGTCGACATGGTGCATTTTTCCACCAACACGAACGGGGTGTTTTTGTTTTGTTTTTTTATTTTTTGCTCATAAGCAGAGAGTGCTTGCTAGCGCTGTCCTGACAGTAAACGTGACAAATCTATTGAAGAAAAAAAAATACGCAGAGTTGGAATGAGTACTCAAAATTTGTACTCAAGTACAAGTACTGTTACACTGGTTAAATTGTACTCAATTACAAGTAAAAGTACTGGTGTTAAAAAAATACTTGAGTAAAAGTACAAAGTACTCTTCTCAGAAACTACTCAGAGTATTAATTACTTTTTAACAGATTGTTTTATTCTGTCGTCTATAGCAGGCATTCGACTCGATTCACCAGTATAAATATTTATGTTCAAAGCACATTTCTCAGATGAACAAGGTATAGAAAGGTAACTTGTTTTGTAAATAAATGTAGATATAAAAGAAGGAATTTTGTTTGTTAAAACAATGACAAAAATGTTTCTGAACATGAGTAGAACTGTTTAAACTTTTCCCAATACACTGAACAACAGGCAGGTAAGTGTCTTAAACTCTTAGAATTTCTGTCACACTTTACTTTCTGAACCTTTTGTTCAGTTTCAGCAAGAGCTGGTTTTCTAAATTAACAGAGGCTATCCGACTTCGTTTGGCTGTGAAGAGTAGACCAGCACAGCTAAAAAGTCGTTCACACACAGCAGAAGCAGGCAGAGCTGTGTTCAGTTTAAGAGAGAGGTTTTTGATGGCTGAGAAGGAGTGCAGCAGCTCCATGGTGTCTGTGGCACAAGCAAGATAACCATCAAGCTCAATTGCACTTTGCAGCCTTCTGGAGATTGGTCTGGAGAAGAATTCATCTTCACCAGATGACTCTCTTTGCTGAGCCTCACTCTCATGCTCTGTCATTTCAAGATGTTGTTTGATGTATGTCAAGGCTGTAATTGCAAGTAGATAACACAATTTTGTTATTTAAATTTCAGTGATTATTCCTGAACACAAACTTAAAATCAGCAAATTCTCAAAAAGGATGGTTTAGTATTCAGGACAGACCATCAATAACTTACAACCTATTAGGTGAAATACTCACTTAAGCATGTGTTCAAATGTAAAAATACACAAAAATGGGATCACATGAATCCTTATCAGCCTCTATTACATCTGCTCTATCAGTCCAGGAAGTCTTGAACTTGGGTAAGAGGACTGCAGCTGCAGCCAACTCTGGATCCTCCATCATCGGTACAAAACGCTTTTGAAGGCCATTTTGCAGGGCTCTGATGAGTGGCACGCATGTCTTGCTTGATGTCTCCAGCCTGCTAAGTTTGGACAGTAGTTGTTGGATTACTGGCAGGAGCCATCCCATAAAGGAAGTGGACTCAGACTGAAGGATATTTGAAGCTTTCACCAGTGGCTCCATGGTAGTACAGTACTCCCTTAGGAATGCAACTTTTGCAGGACTCAACCTGTAAGACACAACAACAAAACCCACCATGACTATAATAGGGATCTTCTGATTTAATATTAAGAGTCTTCTCACGTTTTTAACCATCCATTAAGGAAAATTCACAAAATTTGAAACCATATTGGTAGGTGTCCAATTTTACTCACATTTTCACCTTGAACTCATTAGCCAAATGAGACCGGCAAGTTTTGTTCCAAATAGCCTGGCATTTTGCAAAGGTTGCACGGGAGAGCCTCTTGTAGATGTCATTCATGCTCTCTGCTAGGGCAGCATCGGTTGTTGCCACAAGGTTTAGCAGGTGACATGCACATTGCTGATGAGGCGGGAGTTGATACTCCAAACCAGAGTCTTCATCTTGCCTCATGGTAGTCAATTTGGTCAGTCAGGTCAAGAGTATCTGGGTCTGCTTCATCTTCATCTGCATCACTTTGTGCCCCAAACATGTGGAAGGTGTTGACAAAGTTGGATCCACTATCAGTTGTGGTTCTTACAACTTTGCCTCTAATCTTGTTTCGGCAATGGATATCATCAAGAGCACCAGCAAGCATGTCAAATGTGTGAGACCCTCTCAATCTTTTGCACGCTAGTGCTGCAGATCTTCTTTCCAGGGACTCTTCCTCTATCCAATGGCATGTGACTCCAAGGTAACTTTTCTGATGAGCTAACCAACAATCAGTAGTGGTAGCAACAAATTTGACTTTATCCAATGCTGCAACCAAAGTCATCTTCATGTGATTAGCAGCTTCACAGATTCTGGCACGGACAGTAGGTCTGGAGATGACTTTGGCTTGAGTTTGTAATGTGGTAACCAATTCTTTGAAAGATGGCTGTTACCACTGCAAATGGCTGTAGACCCTCACATATGAAATTGATGACAAGCTTGTCAACAGTTGCTTGTGGAACATGTTTGTTTGAAGCTCTCAACATCAGGTCTGGTAACTTTGCTTGTGTATTTGCTGAGAGCTTGTTTGGTGTGGCTGTGGTCTTTCGCTGACGAGATGTTGATGCCACAGTGATATTGTACTGCTCAATCTTCGATGGATGTTTCCTCTGTAGAGATTAATATTATCATACGTCAGGTTCATACATTACTTCATAACATCACTGTGATTAACACTAAAGGAAAACACATTTTTAAAACATCATTCAACTAGAGTAGGGGTGGGCAACTCCAGGCCTCGAGGGCCGGTGTCCTACAGGTTTTAAATGTGTCCTTGATCCAACACAACTGATTCAAATGGCTAAATTATCTCCTCAACATGTCTTGTAGTTCTCCAAAGGCTGGTAATGAACTAATCATTTGATTCAGGTGTGTTGAGCCAGGGTGATATCAAAAACCTGCAGGACACCGGCCCTCGAGGCCTGGAGTTGCCCACCCCTGATAGAGTAACAATTTGAGCTAATCTTTGATTGTTTAGCATAGTATAAAAGAGTGGTGAATTTGGTTAAATTTTGCAGATATATTGCTGTATTTAATCCCCAGTGTAAACCAATTTTGAACAATCATTGCAAAAATCATGTATTTCTGTATACATTCTAAGTTCTGTAATCTGTATACTATCTGTAAAAAGAGTATCGACCGATGTATCAGTATCTAAATATTTTAACTCCTTTTTATCAGTATCATCCTAAAGTTTTCAGTATCAGTCAGGTCCTAAAAATACTAAGAGAGAAAATATGTGTATATAGCAAATCTAATTTGAGAAAAGGGATCACATACACAAAAATGCTGCCCATACACCTAACAAATAAAAACAATCCACATTATGTTCTTTAATAAAAATATCATATTAGGAAACATATAACCCTACTGATTAAGAGCCACGTCACTATGATAGACCTATATCAGGCCAATGATACTGATCAACTGATCCATCAGTCCGGTTCTGGTACATGTCATCTGAGAGCTGGAAGATTAATTAGAGATGCAGCTCAGCACTGTGTGCCAGTTTTTTTTTTAATATAGACCAGCTGATTGTAGGTCTTAAATTAATAATTAAATTAATAATTAAATTTATGGTAATGACGGTGGTTGTCCAAATAATAAGCTAAAACATTCCTACAAATTGTAGCTCAATTATGCATGCACACACACGCACGTTAGCTAGCTCTGTCTTATTTTAATATCAGGCTAACCAATGGCAGTGACAATATCTTAGCGAAACTAATAACCTTAACACACATGAAAAATAAGAAAGCAATATCGTACACGTATAGTTGTAAAACCTCTTACCTCAATGTGTTTTTTTAGATTAGATGCTGAAGTCTTGTAAGCTGAAATGACTGTAGAGGTCAAACAAAGTTTGCACTGCATCTGGACGCTGTCTCCTTTTCTCCCTCTGTACATGAAAAATTCCTCCAGGTACGGCCACGGGCACACGTCCTCCGTCTTTTCTACATTGTTTTCACGGTTGACAGTGTTGTCTTCTGTCTCCATTTTGGCTTCCTTGTCTCCAAATCTTCCGTCTATAAAGTAGTTTATACTCCACCATTTAGCACCTCTAGACACCTGTGCCTGCTGTTGCAGCGGAGTTTATTCTTTGCTTATGTAACCAATACATCTACTCACCAAAGAATGAGTGAAGCAATATGGATAACAGCAGAGGACAATTTATTTAGGGTCTGATGGCAATTTACCATCGGTGTCCAGCACTTTTAAGGATTGATGGACTGGAGCACATCTGTCCTTAACATACCCTCTTAAACATCAGCTTGATACTGATACATCAAAGGAAACTTAACCAACTCTAAGTGCAAATGTTTCAACCTGAACAACTTAAAACTTCTCTGGAATACAATGTAAACAAAGACAAGAAGAAGAAGAAAAGAAAAAAAGATATTTTCATCAATAGCCACTTCTCCTAACCAGGAGACAAGTGAATATACTGTGTAAAGAGTCTTTTTTTCTCAGTCCTGGGGTTGTAACACCACAACCTCCTCAGTCCGTAATCAGAGAGTGTCTATTTGACAATAACCAAATGTCTTTGGATAGTCTTTGTGAATGCAAGAAAGAAAAAAAAACAATGGTGTTAGCTGGCCAGCACAATAAAGAGAGTGTATGGCACTGAGTGCGGGCGTGTGTGAGTACTTCGGTCCAAATAATCGAGGTCCGGATGGATAACTGAATGGCAGCCGCCGATCCTTTAATGGCACCAGCGCGACAGCACAGCAGTAAGGCAGCACAGAAGTAAGGCAGCACAGCAGCGAGGCGTCTGGCAGGAGAACGAACAATCCGGTTGTTCAGTCTGACGTCACTGGCCGTGTCTAGGGCTAAACTCCGCTGCAGGTCCATATATCAAATGATCATTATGGCATTACTGAGAGTAATGCCACTTTAATAAAATGATCAGTGTTCTGCTCTACCAGGTGTAACAATTGAGCTTAACATCCAGGCATCCATGAAAATGGAATTTATGACATTTAACGGCGTTATAAGTTAGCAGGAAGTTAGCTCGCTAGCTTCCATCTAAATACAATATAGAATGTCCTGACTGCGGGGTTGTGTAAACAAATTCAAACGTACAGCTCTGCTATCACTTCCAACATAAATGAAGACAGTAAACTAAACAGCAGTGACGTTTGTAGGGTTACTGAAGTTTGGCTAGCTGGTTTATAATGATGTGCTACGTGACCGCTAGCGACACAGCTATGTTAGCATAATATAAACAAGCTAACATTTTTTCCACTCGATAAAAGTTAACGTGAGTGTTCTCGGTGGTCAGGAACAAATGTAATCGCATGGCAGGATGCTGTAAAAAGACCAAACTTCAGTCAGGAGAACAAGTGAGATAATCCGTCCACAATACGAGGTTAGTCATTCATATACTGCTGCATGGGCTGTGCTGTAGTTACATCGTAAGGTTTTAAAAACTGAGCTTAAATAAATGATTAGCGGTAAATAAAAGCTGACGGAGGTCAACAGTGATCACTGACTGTTTTAGGAGCTTTTTGAGATTAAATAGAAGAAAATACAAAACATTAACCATGTTAACAACACAAAAGGCATATTAAACGCAGACTACTTTAGACCCGGAAGTAGGATTCGTCACATCATCACTGAACAACCGGATAGTCTTTTTGTAAGGCTACTGCAGAAGGAGATATTCCCCTGTCACTACCCGATCCGTACCGGAAACCCGATCGGTATCCCCGCTAGCTCACCCAAGCTTGCTCTCTAGCACAGCTACAAGTCATGTGAGCTCATAACCCCACAGTGAAATATGAACTTGGCTACCAAAGTCCACTTAGCATGGCAGCTAATTGTCGAGCTTGCTAGCTTATCCCCGATTAGCGATTAGCACCTTAATAACCATTACTACACATCACATCATAGCAAACACATGATAACACATGGAATAGTACAATATACATATGAAACAGATTTTTACCTGGCAGGAGAACGAACAATAGTCTTTTTTTAAGGCTACTGCAGAAGGAGATATTCCCCGCTAGCTCACCCAAGCTTGCTCTCTGGCACAGCTACAAGCCATGTGAGCTCATAGCCCCTCCCGCTAGGATGTACTATCACAGTCGACTGTTGTAAAGCAGTCGCAAACCAATAGCAATAAAAAAAAACCTCAAAATCATTAAAGAACATTTTATAACTGAACACCCAATATAGATATATACATCCATCCATCCGCTTCCGCTTATCCTTTCCAGGGTCACGGGGGGGGCGCTGGAACCTATCTCAGAGTAATTGTAGTGATCAGAATGTGACAGGTGAGACCTGAGTGTGGGAACCGCCCCTGGTGGGCGGAGCGGGTTTTTGCCCCTTTCATAAGTACTCGGCATGAATGTGATCCGCAAGTGTTATAGGGAGTTTTTGGAACATGGCTCTGCTCTTTTTGACCTTCCTTTAGTGCAGGAAGATCCTTGGCAGCAGGATTTGCAGCGTTGCCATATACCACAGCTGCAGCCCGAAGCACAGGTTAGTGGCCCAGTGAGAGTTAAGGGTAGAAGAAAAATTTGCATCCCCGCAGGCACAATGAAATTTGTACCTACCACATGTCGAAAAGCCCCTTCAGCACACACTGGAACAGCGCTTTTTTGAACCATTAGATGCCTGTTTGCCTCTTGGTCTCCTTTCTTCTCCAGTTTAAGTGGTCAGTGGCACTGCATTTATCCCCGTTACCAATGTGGGATTAACTGAGTCCATTTTGCCACCTCGCAAATTGTCAGCCAATCAGATGGCTCGACCAGTCTGTTGGAAGATTTGGGAGAGGAAAATGTGTTACCATGGCAACTCAGAGTGTGGAACCCAACCCTCTGAAAACTGCAATTGATGCAATTGATCTGTCAGCCCTCACTGCACAGGATCAGGACAGGGTAAGAGCCCTTTTGCGTGACTACCAATCTGTTTTTTCTTCTCATGATGGTGATTTAGGGTGTACCAATTTAATTACTCATGAGATCCCACCTTTAGATGAGACTCCAGTCTGCCAGCGGAGCGGTATCCACCTTTAGAGTATGAGAGTGTTAAAGCCCATATTCAGCACCTGTTGGAGAGTCAGGTGATCAGAGAAAGTTGTAGCCCTTTTGCATCTCCAATTGTGGTAGTACGAAAAAAGGACTCCAGTATCAGGCTTTGTGTGGATTATCGTCTGTTGAACTCAAGGACTAGGAAGGATGCTTTTCCCTTGCCCCGAATTGAGGAGTCCTTGGACGTGTTGTCAGGTGCATGTTGGTTCTCCACCTTGGACTTGGCTAGTGGCTACAATCAGGTCCCTGTTGCTGAGCCAGACAAAAAGAAAACTGCTTTCTGCACTCTTTTCGGGTTATTTGAGTTCAACCATATGCCATTTGGCCTCTGTAATGCACCAAGCACCTTTCAGAGATTGATGGAGCGAATGTTTGGTTCACAGAATCACCAGTCTTTGTTGTTGTATCTGGATGATGTGATTGTCTTCTCTACCACAGTAGAGCGCCTAGGAGCAGTACTGGAGACCTTGCGGGTACAAAACTTGAAGGCCAAGTTGGAAAAATGCTGTTTTCTGCAGACAGAGATAAAGTACCTTGGGCATGTGATCTCCAAGGATGGGGTAGCCACAGACCCAGATAAAATATCTGATGTGTCTAATTGGCAAACCCCTAGCTCTGTTGCTGAATTGAGGTCATTCTTAGGGTTTGCTAGTTACTATCGCTGCTTTGTTCCAGATTTTGCATCCCTAGCTGCTCCGCTTCACCAGCTGGTGGCCGAGCTGGCTGGGACTAAGCACAAACGCCCCTCCAAGCGTACACTGCAGGACGATTGGACAGAGCAGTGTGAAAATAGCTTCCAAGAGTTGAAAGCTCGGTTGGTGCATTCCCCCGTATTGGCTTATGCTAATTTTTCACAACCTTTTATCTTGGAGGTTGATGCCAGCCACTGGGGTCTGGGGGCAGTGCTTTCGCAACAGCAAGCAGATGGCAAAGTGCGTCCTATAGCTTATGCTAGTCGAGAGCTAAAGCCCACAGAGCGTAACATATCCAATTACAGCTCCATGAAACTTGAATTCCTAGCCTTGAAATGGGCTATGACTGAAAAATTTAGAGCTGCTGGGTAACAAGTGTGTTGTCTATACAGACAGCAACCCCTTGAGCCATCTGACTACAGTAAAGCTTGGAGCTTTGGAACAGCGCTGGGCTGCTCAGCTCTCTTCTTTTGATTTTTCAATTGAGTATCGTCCAGGTCGTACAAATGGCAATGCAGATGCTTTGTCCCGACAGTGTCAGCCATCAGATCAAACTGTGTCTTTAGAAACACTGCTTCCTGGTACTTCGCTTCCAGACTCTTTAGTCCAAACAGTTTTACCACCCCAGCAAGTAATCCAATCGACGATTTCGGATTTACCCTCTCATTCACTTGCAGACCTTGCTACTTTGCAGAGGGATGACCCCACGATTAGTGGCTTTTTGAAGTTTTGGCGCAGAGGAACTGGCCCTACTCGCCAGGACAGGAGAGATTTACCAGCAGCAGTGCTGGAAATGTTGCGCCAGTGGAGAAGGGCGTCCTTTATCGGCAGAGTTTTCAGCCAGATGGGGGGGGAACCCGTGTGCCAATTAGTGGTCCCTCAGAGTCTCAAGAATGAGGTTTTACATGGCTTGCAAAATGACCATGGTCACCAGGGAACTGACAGGACTGCAGACTTGATATGCAAGAGGTGTTATTGGCCAGGTATGTTTAAAGAGGTTCAGGATTACTGTCAGCAATGTGAACGTTATGCGCAGGCTAAAGCAGTTTATCCCAAACCTAAAACAACCATTGGTCACCTCATGGCTGCGAGGCCCAATCAGATTCTGGCAATTGATTTCTCATGCCTTGAACCCTCTGATGGCCGTGAAAATGTATTGATTCTTACTGATGTGTTTTCAAGCGAGCGAACTTGGTGTTCGCTCGCTTTGTGGTAGAGTATCACTTCCTGTTCCTGCTCAAACACAGTGGTGTCTCTGAGTAGCTTTTCTGCTTAGCAATTTAATTTAAATCTTTTGATACATCCCTTTTTCATAGTATAATCTTAACGTGCTTCATCTGAATCACCCTTTCTGTGTACTCACTACCTAATTTATAGCCAAAGTATTCACTCACTGTCTCTTTACTGTTTCGCTAGCTTAGCTTAGCTCGTAGCCGACTCGTTAGCACCATGGCTACTTCACCTGTCCCTCCTGCACTTTCCTGCTCATTGTGTCAGATGTTTAGTTACTCCTCAGCCTCCTTTAGCAGTAATGATACTTGTAACAAATGTAGCATATTTGCAGCTCTGGAGGCCAGGATTACTGAATTGGAGACTCGGCTTCGCACCCTTCATTCACCCGTAGCTAGCCAGGCCCCTGTAGCTGGTGCAGCCGAAGATAGCGTAGGCCCCGCTAGCTGTTCCCCGGCAGACCCCAAGCAGCTGGGGAAAGAGGGCGGCTGGGTGACGGTGAGGAGGAAGCATAGTCTTAAACTGAAGCCCCAGGTACACCACCAACCTGTTCATGTGTCTAACCGTTTTTCCCCACTCGGCGACACACCCGCGGGGGTCAAACTCTGGTAATTGGTGATTCTGTTCTCAGACATGTGAAGCTAGAGACACCGGCAACCATAGTCAATTGTCTTCCAGGGGCCAGAGCAGGCGACATTGAAGGAAATTTAAAACTGCTGGCTAAGGGTAAACGTAAATACAGTAAGATCATAATTCACGTCGGCAGTAATGACACCCGGTTACGCCAATCGGAGGTCACTAAAATCAATATTGAATCGGTGTGTAACTTTGCCAAAACAATGTCGGACTCTGTAGTTTTCTCTGGTCCCCTCCCCAATCAGACCAGGAGTGACATGTTTAGCCGCATGTTCTCCTTAAATTGCTGGCTGTCTGAGTGGTGTCCCAGAAACGATGTGGGCTTCATAGATAATTGGCAAACCTTCTGGAGGAAACCTGGTCTTGTTAGGAGAGACGGCATCCATCCCACTTTGGATGGAGCAGCTCTCATTTCTAGAAATATGGACAAATTTATTAAACCCCCCAAAATATGACTATCCAGAGTTGGGACCAGGAAGCAGAGTTGCAGTCTTACACGCCTCTCTGCAGCTTCTCTCCTCCTGTTACCCCCCCAAAAACCCATCTCCATTGAGACTGTGTCAGCTCCCAAAAAGACAAAAAACTAACTAAAAACCAGCAATAAACAACTTAAACATAAAAAATCACAAAGAAAGAACAATACAGTATCCACATCTGAACCAAAGAGTAAAACAGTGAAATGTGGATTATTAAATATTAGGTCTCTCTCCTCCAAGTCTCTGTTAGTACATGACTTAATAATTGATCAACAAATCGATTTACTCTGCCTTACAGAAACCTGGTTGCAGCAGGATGAGTATGTTAGTTTAAATGAATCAACACCCCGAGTCATTCTAACTACCAGAAATCTCGAAGCACAGGCCGAGGGGGCGGTGTGGCAGCAATTTTTCACACCAGTCTATTAATTAACGAAAGACCAAGACAGACTTTTAATTCATTTGAAAGCCTGATGCTTAGCCTCGTCCACCCCAGCTGTAAAACTCAGAAACCAGTCTTACTTGTTATCATCTATCGTCCACCTGGGCCTTACACAGAGTTTCTCTCTGATTTCTCAGACTTTTTATCTGATTTAGTGCTCAGCTCAGATAAAATAATTATTGTGGGTGATTTTAACATCCATGTAGATGCTAAAAATGACTCAACACAGCATTTAATCTGTTATTAGACTCAATTGGCTTCTCTCAAAATGTAAAAGAACCCACCCACCACTTTAATCACACTCTAGATCTTGTTTTAACGTATGGCATAGAAACTGAACATTTAACAGTGTTTCCTGAAAACCCTCTGCTGTCTGATCATTTCCTGATAACATTTACATTTACAATAATTGATTACACAGCAGTGGAGAGTAGACTTTATCACAGTAGATGTCTTTCTGAAAGTGCTGTAACTAAATTTAAGAATATAATCCACCCACTGTTATCATCTTCAATGCCCTGTACCAACATAGAGCAGAGCAGCTATCTGAACGCTACTCCAACAGAGATCGACTATCTTGTTAATAATTTTACCTCCTCACTACGTACGACTCTGGATACTGTAGCTCCTGTGAAAACTAAGGCCTCAAATCCAAAGTCCCTGACTCCGTGGTATAATTCTCAAACACGTAGCCTAAAGCAGATAACTCGTAAGCTGGAGAGGAAATGGCGTGTCACAAATTTAGAGGATCATCATTTAGCCTGGAGAAATAGTTTGCTGCTTTATAAGAAAGCCCTCCGCAAAGCCAGAACATCTTACTATTCGTCACTGATTGAAGAAAATAAGAACAACCCCAGGTTTCTCTTCAGCACTGTAGCCAGGCTGACAAAAGTCAGAGCTCTACTGAGCCAACCATCCCTTTAACGTTAACTAGTAATGACTTCATGAACTTCTTCACAAATAAAATTTTTATCATTAGAGAAAAAATTACCAATAATCATCCCACAGATGTAATATTATCTACAGCTACTTTTAGTACCATCGATGTTAAGTTAGACTCTTTTTCTCCAATTGATCTTTCTGAGTTAACTTCAATAATTAATTCCTCCAAACCATCAACGTGTCTTTTAGACCCCATTCCTACAAAACTGCTCAAAGAAGTCCTGCCATTAATTAATACTTCAATCTTAAATATGATCAACCTATCTCTAATAATCGGCTATGTACCACAGGCCTTCAAGGTGGCTGTAGTTAAACCTTTACTTAAAAAGCCATCTCTAGACCCAGCTGTCTTAGCTAATTATAGGCCAATCTCCAACCTTCCTTTCATATCAAAAATCCTTGAAAGAGTAGTTGTCAAACAGCTAACAGATCATCTGCAGAGGAATGGCTTATTTGAAGAGTTTCAGTCAGGTTTCAGAGCTCATCACAGCACAGAAACAGCTTTAGTGAAGGTTACAAATGATCTTCTTATGGCCTCTGACAGTGGACTCATCTCTGTGCTTGTATTGCTAGACCTCAGTGCTGCGTTCGATACTGTTGACCATAATATCCTATTAGAGCGATTAGAACATGCTGTAGGTATTACGGGTACTGCACTGCAGTGGTTTGTATCATATCTATCTAATAGACTCCAATTTGTGCATGTAAATGGAGAGTCCTCTTCACACACTAAGGTCAATTATGGTGTTCCACAGGGTTCAGTGCTAGGACCAATTCTATTTACATTATACATGCTTCCCTTAGGCAGCATCATTAGAAGACATAGCATAAATTTTCACTGCTATGCAGATGACACGCAGCTCTATCTATCCATGAAGCCAGATAACACACACCAATTAGTTAAACTGCAGGAATGTCTTAAAGACATAAAGACCTGGATGGCCACTAACTTTCTGCTTCTTAATTCAGATAAAACTGAGGTTATTGTACTCGGCCCTGAAAATCTTAGAAATATGGTATCTAAGAAGATTCTTACTCTGGATGGCATTACCTTGGCCTCCAGTAATGCTGTGAGGAACCTTGGAGTCATTTTTGACCAGGACATGTCCTTCAATGCACATATTAAACAAATATGTAAGACTGCTTTCTTCCATTTGCGCAACATCTCTAAAATTAGAAATATCCTGTCTCAGAGTGACGCTGAAAAACTAGTTCATGCATTTATTACTTCCAGGCTGGACTACTGTAATTCACTATTATCAGGATGTCCTAAAAACTCGCTGAAAAGCCTTCAGCTAATCCAAAATGCTGCAGCAAGAGTCCTGACAGGGACTAGAAAGAGAGAGCATATTTCTCCTGTTTTGGCTTCCCTTCATTGGCTTCCTGTTAAATCCAGAATTGAATTCAAAATCCTGCTCCTCACATACAAGGTCTTAAATAATCAGGCCCCATCTTATCTTAATGACCTTGTAGTACCATATCACCCTATTAGAGCACTTCGCTCTCGCTCTGCAGGCCTACTTGTTGTTCCTAGAGTATTTAAAAGTAGAATGGGAGGCAGAGCCTTCAGTTTTCAGGCCCCTCTTCTGTGGAACCAGCTTCCAGTTTGGATTCGGGAGACAGACACTATCTCTACTTTCAAGATTAGGCTTAAAACTTTCCTTTTTGCTAAAGCATATAGTTAGGGCTGGACCAGGTGACCCTGAATCCTCCCTTAGTTATGCTGCAATAGACGTAGGCTGCCGGGGATTCCCATGATGCATTGAGTTTTTCCCTTCCAGTCACCTTTCTCACTCACTATGTGCTAATAGACCTCTCTGCATCGAATCATATCTGTTATTAATCTCTGTCTCTCTTCCACAGCATGTCTTTCATCCTGTTTTCCTTCTTTCACCCCAACCGGTCGCAGCAGATGGCCGCCCCTCCCTGAGCCTGGTTCTGCCGGAGGTTTCTTCCTGTTAAAAGGGAGTTTTTCCTTCCCACTGTCGCCAAAGTGCTTGCTCATAGGGGGTCATATGATTGTTGGGTTTTTCTCTGTATTTATTATTGTGCTATCTACTGTACAATATAAAGCGCCTTGAGGCGACTTTTGTTGTGATTTGGCGCTATATAAATAAAATTGAATTGAATTGAATTGAATTCAAAGTTCACTCAGGCCATTGCTACTAAGGATCAAAAGGCAACTACTGTGGCCAGTGTGTTGGTTTATGAGTGGTTTTACCGCTTTGGTGTCCCCTCTAGGTTCCACTCTGATCAGGGGAGGAGTTTTGAAGGAGCAGTAGTTCAGCAGCTGTGTCAGTTATATGGTGTGGAAAAGACTCGCACCACTCCTTACCACCCACAAGGTAATGGCCAGTGTGAGCGTTTTAATCAGACTCTGCATGACCTGTTGAGAACCCTGCCCCCTGAGCAAACGTGTCATTGGCCCATGTATTTACAGCAGCTTACCTTTGCCTACAATACCACAATCCATCAAACTATGGGTGAGTCACCATATTTTCTTATGTTTGGCCAAGAGCCCCAACTCCCAATTGACTTCGTGTTAGGCCGAGTAGAGGAACCCACACAAGGCCCGCTGAACACTTGGGTCCAAGAGCATCGGAAACGTCTAGATGTTGCTTATAAAGGTGTGAGAAACCACACCCAAGCAGCCGTGACGCTGCGTGGAGATTGTCAACCTGCCCCAGCTTCTGACCCCTTGCCATTGCATCAGTTAGTGTATTTGAGAGATCATAGCATTTGGGGCCGGAATAAAATCCAAGATTTTTGGGGCGCTACACCGTATTGTATTGTCTGTGTCCCTGCTGACTCTGGTCCTGTGTATACAGTGGCCCCACTCCATGATCCAGAACAGAAAAGGCAGGTTAATAGACAATTGATTAAGCCTATTCCTGCTGATATCTGTGAGAAAATCAAAGCGGAGTTCCAGCAAACTCTTAACCCTAGAAGTTCACCTGAGCAGTTATCCCAGTCTGAGGATGCTGGAGACTTTTATGTGTGGCAACGAAGGGAGTCCCGAGAGGTAACCCTTAATGTTCACGAACGGCTTCTGAACCTTGTCTCCAACAACCCCCAGAGGACCTGGTCATGGTAATGAGGCCACAGTCCAGAGGGACTGAGCCTGGTAAGCCAGCACAACAGTGTGGTGTCCCTACTCCACTAGCTGAAAGCGGTACAGTTAGAAGAACGACACGCGCAACAGCTGGCCACCATTCCAATCCACACCATCTGCCCCAATCAGCTGAAGCCAGGCCACCTAGTGTACATTCAGTTATAGCTTTTTACAGACCTTGGCTTTAAAGTTTCATTGTAGGGTCACCAATGAAAAAACTAGGGGGGAGAATGTGACAGGTGAGACCTGAGTCTGGAAACCGCCCCTGGTGGGCGGAGCGGGTCTTTGCCCCTTTCATAAGCTCAGGTGTGGGCAATTAGGTATCCTCTAGCAAACCTGAGTGCTTGGTCCAAGCTGGGCAAGTTGGTGGTTTTTTAAAATTTCTTTCTATGAAAGCTTGATGCGGGTCCCCCTAAACCTCTGTTAGAACGGTAGGTTATACAAAAATGTACCTCTTGAGTTCTGGCTGTTGGCAGAGATTTACAGTTATTTGCACCCTTGTAGGTGGGAAACATTGCGTTCCTGTGAGAGTAGTGGACTTCACCACCACTGACCCACATTTATTAGGGTGTGACGCGAACTTGTGGACAGGTAACGAAAACAATACAGTTGAGGGATACTCCCGCTGCGTTAAGTCATCTCCTGCCTTTTATTTACAGAGTACCGAGCTGCTGCTTTGCCAAGTGGATTTCTGGCTGCGGGCAAAGGACCCGACACATCATTGTATTTTAATTTGATTTAACTCGGTGTAATTTGATACAGACAGACTGCTGCGGCTGTCGATTTTGTTTGCTTGTTGTTTTATCCCTCTGTATCAGTAGGCACCGTAGATGTTGATTGTCTTTTAATGTTTTACCTTTTTATATTGTTGTATATGGTGAAGGCGCTGCGTGGACAACAAATCCCTTTTTTGTCTTGCCACTTTTTGCATGCACAGCGGTGGGCCTGAGTGAAGACGGCACTGAAGATTTGCCTTTTTCTATAGTGTCTTGCCCATTTGGGGTTATGTGTGAGTTGCCGTCCCTTTTTAACTTGTGTGATATGTTGATTTGTTCTTAAACGGTTCCCCGCAGTGCTTATCCTGTCTCACGGGCAATCATACAGTTTTATCGTTTTTTATTGTATTTAATAAAGTAAGGTTTTTAATTGTTTTTAGGTGCTGCTGTTACACAGTTACTTTTATTTTGTATTAAAATTAAACCCTTCTTAGCTGACTGTGCGCCTACGACTCTGTCCTATTTTAAATAGGTACCTACCACTGGTCACAAGAGTAGTTGTTATCCCATAATTTAAAAAAAAAAATTGAATACACAGAATTAAAAATGTACGTCTGCCTTTCACTTTAAGTACACCTCTTCAGCTTTCTTCATGATTAGATTACAAGTTTCAGCTTTGTTTATGTCAAAAAAAGTGCTGGAAATAGCATCAACCAGTCACAGGAACTCGTGATGAATGTGAAATGGACTGGTAATTTTTTAAAGAGAGCGCTTGTGTAAATGAGTGCATGACCATATATAAGATAAAACATAACTGGAAGTGGCTTATAATATCTTGAACATGTGGGTGTTAAACTTGAATGTGGGGCCACCTGATATCAGTACCCAAAGTTTTGCAATCTTTTTATTTGATGGTAAGAGCCTCACCAGATTTAACATCAGTCTGAGAGGATTCACAGAGCTTAAGGAAAGTGGCTTTAGCAGACATCATACATGTTTAAAGAACCGGTAAAGATACAGAAACATGAAAAATACCAAAGAGAAAAAAAAAGAAAATCATAGGAAGCACATTTAACCAGTACGGATCTGAATACAAATCCAAAATCTTGATTAATCATTAATTCCCATTTAGAGTGAATGATTCACCCAGGATCCCTTTCTCCATCCGCTTTTTTTTTTCAATGAAGTGAATTTTAGGACAGCTTTTCTCTTGACACATCATCTAGAATTATCTGATGTTTTCTGTATGAAAGAAGATGTTAGTTTGTCTACACAAACTATTCAAGCAGATATGTGATGTGTGTGGCACTATAAAGGCAGCAGCTGGCAGTGCATGTATACTTAGATAACTTATATGACAGATCAGATCAGATCTGATCTATTTCCTGTCAATCAATACAGTACTGTTTTTCAGTATGACTCCATTCTAGTTGTATAATGTCATGCTCAGACACTAAATGGCTTTCATTTATTTTAGTAGATCCATTTTATTTTAGGACAGTGAATTCCCAGAATACCAGACTCTGCATTCCAAAGGTGTGGTGTGGAGGGTCACACTTCAAACCAGGCAAAATCTAAGCTGTAGGTTGGAGGTGAGGGAAGAAAGGTTATAGGTTAAAGAACCCCTATTAGGGGGCCGCCCAGAAAGAATGCCAAAGATCTTTCAACAAGAGAAAAAAATTATTTTGTTGTAATAAAAAGGAGTTATGTTGGTTTAAAATAATGTCTGCACAAAATGTTTCTGGTTGTTGTAAGATAAGCCTCTTACTGGACTGTTTCAGCATGTTCCAGGATGTCTGACATTTCCAACTGTACATTTATGGGACGAGGTGTGAGCTTGATAGACGCTCCATAAAACTCAAACCTGAAATAACACATGACAGCGGTGATCAGATTCAGGCTTAGGACCAGCAGGAGACCACTGCAGGCAGCCAAAGGTCTCTGACTTATCTCATGACTGAACTCATGCAGTGCTTCAGGCATGCTCAGTCGATGAAGACTTAGAATAAAGACTTCTGTCAACGCGAGTGCCGTTAGAACATAGTGTGGGTGTAATTTCTTGACCAATAGAAGTGTTTCAGCTGTTTGACCTAGGTAACTGGATTCACTTATATTTCTTCTAACCCAACCATTTTATAGATGAAAAATGGTCACAGTGCAGAGTGCCACAAACAATCTTTCCCACCCAAGCAACATAGTACCAGCGCTGGTCCATATCTGTTGCTCTTCGTAAGTTCTAACAATGGTAAACATGACTGCAGCACTGATGTTTTTTTTTAATTGTGTTCAGCCAAAATTGAGAAGTTTAAAAATCAGTTAACTACTGACTGCAACAGGGTCAGTTCATGGAGCTACAGCGGCAAGCCAAGTTGATCTACAAGAAGCAATCAGACAAAGGATGCTTTGCAGCCTCTACATTGTTAAAAAAAAAAAAAATGGAAGTAAGACATATTCCAAAAAAATAAGGGTGCAGAATCTGTCTGTCTAACAGAGCTAACAATGTATACCTATAACTTATCTAGTATGAGCTCTGGGATGGCTTTAGCTCAGAAATTTGACAGACAAAAAAAAAAGGGAAAAAAAAAAATTTGACAGACATGGCAATGAATACTTCCACACTAGAGCTTTATTTCATTATGCTCATTAGTCATACAGAATACATTATACAGAATCTCTGTAGGTATCTGTGTCCAACTCTCAGTTCTTATTCAACACAACAGAAAGTAAAGAGGCACCGCCTTCAGCCTTTCTGCTTTACAAGGTTATTATTATATATCTCAAGGTGAATTTTCTAGTAAATAGACAAGCATATTAGTACAACAAAATACACAAATCACAAACTTAATCACAAACTTAAGATACCTTCCCTAATCCAACTGCAGTACAGTAGGTGCTACTACAACAGTAATATTGCAGGCGTATGTGGATTATCTTGTGAGTGTGTGTGTTAGAGGCTGTTATATTTTTAGATAGGGCTGTCCCTATCTAAATGTCTAACAGCAGGTTAATGACTCCCAGACTGTCCGTAAATATAGCAGCAGAGCTGTTGGCAGTGTCACCACCCTTTTCACTCAGATTATCACCACTCAAGGCACAGCTCCTTGATCTCTGGAGGAAGTGAGAGATATTAATGGCATTCAAAACTGAGTCAAAATACAAATATAATACTTTTTCAAATGGTCCGTTTCGCTCTGTGTGCAGGGAGTTTGAAGCAGCTTAAAGATGTCCAGTGAGAGGAGCCCAGAGGTGGTCGGCTGCGGTGCCTCCATCATGAAGAACGTCTGGGAGATCAGAATGCGAGAGTATGAACTGAAGATAAAACTGGAGCAGGAACGGATACTGAAGAGTGCTCTGCCCTCGTAAGGGAATGCATTTGTATATGTGTTTTGTTTGTTTGTTTGTTTGTTTATTTTATTTTATTTATCAAAGCTTTAATAAGACCATTTTTGTTAGTTATTTGAGTCAAGAGCACAGTAAACTCTACCTTCTGACAGCCCTAAAGTATAACGGTGTTACAGAACTTACTGTCTTAATCTCTCAGAATATCAGTTACTTCTGATAAAGCAGAACAAGTCATTTTGATGTGCAAGTCTTACAGAGGTGAGCTGGTTTCTATATGACTTTTTGTTGCACTTATTTGCACTTCCATTTTTTTCATTTGGCTTATGTCCAATTCAGTAACATGAGCCCAAGTCTTAAAATGTCTTAAAATGGTTTAAACTAGATTTTTACTAACTTCTAACATTTTTTATTTCTCTAAATATGAGCTTTGCTGTCACAGTGTACATGTTTTTGCACTAGCACTTTCTTTCAGTGACACCTAGATTCTCTTCATCTCTAATACAAGAAATCCAGAGTTCTGGTAAAAGTAATGGGGAGAGAAGAAAAGTTTTATAGAT
>JAQSNX010004443.1:0-45173 GCA_029532605.1 Oreochromis grahami | reverse complement strand
GCTGAATGTTGAATAAAAGTTTTCAAAGGCCTTTTTGAAGATGAAAAGTGCAACTCAACAGGAACAACAGTTCTTCTCTGGTTTAATCAAAAGGCATTACTCAGCAGGTGGCTGCTCCCTTTGTGAGTGTCCTTTCACGAAATGTTACTCCGACTCTCTCCTCCCTGGTAAGGAAAGTTTTTTTTCTTCCTGCAGAGCTTTACAACCAGACTGGAGTGAAGCCCCCAAATCCTTCCTCCGACAATTCTTCCACCTGCCACCTTCCTGACTCCCAGCAGCTTTCTCTCCGTGAAGAGGAGTTCAATTTGGAATCAATATGGCTCATTCTCTTGTTTCCTTTATCTAAGGCATTTCTCCTTTTTAAACTTCTTGTCTTGTTCCAACTTTCCCCATCATCCTGTCCTCCCTTTATTATCTACTGTTTCTGATCTTCGCTTTTTTCTACTCTTAACTCTGTATTTAACAGCCTGTCATTAGACCCTCTACATTTTTTAGACCATTCTTTCACTTTTTCACCTTACCTTTCACCCTTCTCAACTCTAACTTTTCCTTGAATATTTTTATCATGTTTTCTCACTTGAACTGCCTTTTTCACCTTCTACTTTCTATAAATTAATGATTTCTAGTCCTTACTTTTCTGCTCAAATTATCCACTCATTTATACGTTTCTTTTACATCTTTAAAGCTAGCCACAATATTTCCTGTGTAATTTTTCATTGTCTCATTGTAATTATACCATCAATTTTACCTGTACATGTCACATAAAAAAGACATGTAAAAATAACATGCAAAAACCCAATTGTTTTCAAATATAAATAGTCACAAAATGCACAATACGTGACCTTAACCATCGAGACACAGACCTAAGCAGCAAAAAAAGAGCTCATAAATGAGAACAAAATTCTCCAAAAAAACATTGATGTCCTTTTCAAACAAAGTGGTCTCTAAAAAACAAGATGAAAAGAGACCTGCAACTAGATAACAAAACATTTCACTTCAAAATTCAGACCTGGAATACTGGAACCAAATTATAAAGGATTTAAAGAGCTTCAAAACCAAAGAGATTCAGCAACAGAAAGAGGTGATGCAGAAAATGGAGGCCAAAATCAGAGAGTTGCAAAGCGGCGAGGCAGCTCTTTCTAAAAGTGAAAGGCATGGAAAAGGACATTGTGAACATTTATTTGTACTGTATACAGGGCTGGACTGGGAACAAAAATCGGCCCGGGCATTTCAACTGAGACCGGCCCACCAGGATAGAGATTGAAAATGTGACATCATTCAGGGTAAAACCGCAAAGGATTCTGGGAACTTGAGGCAAGAGGTACTACGCACGCAGGCTTTCAATTGAACTCAGTTACACAGCGATAAAAAGAAACCCAAAAAATGGCAAGAAGCTGTTGTATTATTAACTGCAATAGCCGGTCGCATGACAGCCACCGGGAAGCCGACGGGTAAAGAATCGTTTTTATCGATTACGTCGTTGAAGAGAAATTTTTTAAGCCATGTTTCTGAAGTAAGAGCTGACGGATGGTCTGGATATACCAAATATAAACGTCTCAGAACCCTCCAGCTCACATGTTAGTCTGCTCCAAGCATTCACAAAGGTCTTGTATGTGTGTTTTGTAGTAGTTAATACGTCACTTTTCTTAACATAATTGGTGATATAGGTTTACAAGTCTGGCGCTGAACAAAAATTGTCGCGCTATGCTCCTTATTTATTGTGCATAAATAGTGAATTGTCCTGACACAATATTGTGTTTCGCTTCTGTTCCACGGTACATTGACAAAAACATAAACTTTTATTCACAGGATAAAACAGTTGTTTTGTATCACTAATTGTCCAGTGCGATTACAGCATACAATATTATTGTCACTGCTACATTTCTGTAATGCGTACCAGAAATTATTTCCACTACTAATTAATTACGTTGAGCTCAAAGGTTATATTAATAAACAGTTTAACAAATGTGTATTTATGGCGATTTGTGAGACTGGTAAACTTACCTTTGTTTGTACGATGGTCTTTCTACACGGTGCAGTTCAAGGTCCTGTACCCATCCGTCGGTAAAATGTACCTGGGCTTGTTGCAGTGACCTGAAGTTACTAAAAACTTCATGAGTGTATGCACTCACTCCAAGAACCGTATTGGTCTAAATCTCACGTGGTGAAAGTTGGGCAGCACACTAACGTCTTTTGTCCACTCTGTGTGCTCGTAAGGGTCTGACCCTTTCACTCCTTTGATTTTTTCCTCGTATCTTTTCTTTGCCTTTTCGTCGAGTAATCTCTCTTTGTACGACCGTTAGCTACTGATCGTTTTGTACATTCCTTTTGTGCGCAAAGAAACCGAGTTTGGAAAACGGAAATGAACGTTTGCGGTGCTGCAAATGCTTGCATTTGATGCGGTACTTGGATTGTTTCCTCGGGTTCCCGGCATGCAATGCGCGAAAGTCACGTGATCTGTCAATCGCTATAGGAAAAACCTTAAATTAGACCAAGAACACTAGAGGTGAGACATGATCATTAATTAATATTAAAATTAATAAATGACAGATTTAGTGATATTTTCATAAACACCTCCTTTCCTTTTTTTGTTCTCCATTTTTCTTTAGTTCGTCTAAGCAAGGGGGAGGGTGCATCCGCCTCCTCGGCTGTAATCGCCACCAGAGTCGATCATGACCAATTGGCCAATCCAACACCTTTCATTATATATACCCTTCCTAAAAATTAAACAAAATCCATCGGCCCATAAAAACAAAAATTCGCAGCGGCCCACCGGGCAGATGCCCGTATGCCCGATGGCCACGTCCAGCTCTGACTGCCTGATCTCCACAAATCTTTACAGAAATTTCCAACTATCCTTTGAAGCACCGCTCGTCTCTAAAACAGCAATAAGGATAATACTAGGCCATTTGTAAATAACAAAATGACTTTATAACTTAAAGCAAAATTGGGAAAACGTAAAGTGCGAAACAAGTCTTTATATTAAGGGCCATCAGTTAAACAATAAAACAAACAGAGCGTGTTGTGTGTGACGTCTTCTCTTTGCGCATGCGGGCCGCTTTGAGGGTTCACACTAGAGCGCGTTTGCTGTCACATTTTATTTGTAGTGTGAACAAGCAGACAAAAAAAAAAGTAATTTGATCAAAGAATCGGAATTGAGCATTAGGACCTGCAGTGTGAACGTACCATAGTAAGTTTTAGTCTTTTAGTTTGCATGATCAATTTTGATTATTGTTCATTTTAATTGCCATGTCAACATGTTTTAGAGCAACGTTTTCTCATTTTGAACTCTTTTAGGTGTAAGTCATCGTCAGTGATTACCAGTGTTGGGTAAGTTACTTTAAATTAGTAACTTAGTTACATTACTAGTTACTTCTCTAAAAAAGTAACTCAGTTACTTCAAGTTACTCGTTACTTTCAAAGTAACTAGTTACTAGGGAAAGTAACTTTGGTTTTACTCAGAATTCTCTTGTTAATGTGTTGCTTCCGTAACTGGATACCTAGCAAGATTGCCAGTCTTCTATCTTGCTTGCTTGCCACAAGTGCACTGTGCCACCTACCAATAGAAAGGAAAAAATAATGTGCACATTTCCATGAGAGAAATCCCACGCCTGGACCGTCGTTGACCGCCATGATTCTAGCCTGCTTTTTACATCCAACACAAAAACTGCAGTCGTGGTGCTTTTGATTGTACTCAGAACTTGGAAATTCTGCCTTCTGAATAGGAAGATGTAGGTAACACCAGACTGCAGATGAGCTGCATACAGAGCTGGACTGGGACAAAAAGAAATCGTCCCGGGCATTTTGACTAGAGACCGGGCCCACCATTATAGGAAAAATCATAAAGCCTTTGAATGAAAATAAACACTGTTGTGACAGTGATGTACACTGTTCTGATGGTATATATGTATCAATCTATCAATTGTTTGTTGTAAGACTCAGATAATTATTTTTTTTAAAAGCGAGACATTTTAAATGAGAATAATAAAGAAAAGTATTTCCTTGTGCCCCCCTTTCCCTGTTAATGCCCTACCTGGCCCCCTGGCAACACTTTGCTAGATCCGCCCCTGCACAGTTACCAGCTGTCAGCTACGTAGAAAAGGATCCTGGTGTTATTTGTCTCTCAGAAACAGCTCATAACTTCCCTTCAACTCATCCATGTCACCTAAAAGGTAAACCTGTTTCTCCATCACCTGTTCAGCTCTGATGATTCAGTAAGGACATCTCCTGGTTTCATCTCCATGTTTCCCTCTCACCAGATAACCAAACTGATATCATGACCAGCAGCTTTACAGCTGTGGCTCCAGCAAACATCAGCTGATACTAGAAATTAATATTAAATAAATTCTAACAACAGCAGATCAAGCTTAAACGTGATGCTGTTGTTTAACCACGACATCCGTGGTTTCTCTTTTCTGGCGCAAAGTGGGCGATAAACAAACAAGAGAGAAAAGCCGATCAGCTGATCATTGATCAGTTTCGTGATTGAAGTAAAAACGGGAGAGGAGAGAATGAGAGAAGAAGAGGCAGCTGTGCAGCTTCAGCTTTGTGTCTTTTTCATTGTAGCTGAAGTCCGGGACAAACTGCCTTCCTTTTCACCTCAGTACAAAACGTAATATTTTCTCTGAATACGAGACGATTCTGTTTTTTACTGGACGGGTTGGCAACTCTAATAATTAACCGTATGAACAAAATAAAGTTCAACATCAGTAACATAGCACCTACACAGCTGTATAGAAACTCCGTCATGCTAGCTAGCACGCAGTACGAAAAAGTCAGCATAACGAAAATAAACTCCACCTAAACTTGGTTTATATCTGACCCAGATAGACTGCAGGTCATAACTTCTTACCTGAAGTTCAGTTCACCTGACACCGCAACCGCGGCCGCCTCGGGTCTCTCCTCCTGCCTCCCTTTTCCTTCATCCACCTGCTGGCTTCCACCACTTGCTAATGTTATTGAATCTGTGGAAGCTCCGTGATATCCACCACGAAGTAACGGTATACGAGCCTATCTAAATCCCAGTAACGGGTAACGCGTTCCTGGTTTTGGCATAATAACTAGTTACCGTGCTCGTTACCACAATAATAACGTAGTTACTGTAACGCGTTAGGGTCATCTAAGCCCAAAGCAATACCAAACATGGGCAACCAAAATGCATCATTTTGTTTGCATGTAATTGTTCTCCCAATTCTTAAAAATCAGGAAACAACAAAAATAACAATTTTAACTTACAGACATGAAACACTTTCCCTTTTGCCTTTTACAAAAATATAAGGTTAGGGTAATATTAGAGTTTGCATTAATACCTATGACTGAGGCCTCAAAGGTAATTCCTCGACTGCTTCAGTAATAGCCTGTTTGATTTTAACTAGTCAAGTAAATTTGCGGTCAATTTAGACTCAATTCAAAATCTCCTACTTGGGACGAACACTAAATGTAAATAGCTGACTTTCTAAATAAACCTATCCATTTTTGCAAGGTAAATTTTTGCTTTCACTAAATTGCAAATGGTTAACCATAATTAGCTTAGCTGTCCTACTCTTGTTACTGCTGTTTCCTACTGCTGTTACAATCAAATGAACATCTCTGCAAATATAAATTCGCTGAGGCCTTACTAGCACACACAGAAACTTACATACACTATATAGTACAGTTCTATGATACATTACCATAATAGAACAATATGTGTCAACGCAGACAAACAGAGAAACATGCACAACATTGCTTCAGTCTCATAGCTACATGCAGCACAGTCAGTCCACCAAATCATCAAGCACTTAATATCAGAAACGCTGAAGATACAAATTCTATGATTATATGTTGGATTTACTTGATTCAATAGTGGACATTGGTTGCACACAAATGTTTTGCTTTGGCAGAAATTCAAACAACCGAGTTAAATCAACACATCTTATTCATATTCAATAAACCTGTGCATTTTGTGTTCATAAAACACGATTGAAACATGTTTAGATGAAGTAAGTTGAGCTCTTGGAATATTTTAATCCTTCACAGTTTTGTCATTTTATTTCAACACTATTCAATAACATTTACCCCGGTACTACTTGGTCACGTAAATACTACATGTTGTCCTCATATCACATAATGTTCAACAAAGTCTAAAGTCTGGTTACCATAAAAAAATGAATAGATCTACAACAACTACCATCGTCCTATCTTTATCCTGAAAGCTAAGAACACTCTACAGGTTAAACCACAATAAAATGTTGTATTTACTCCTCCTATAACTCCAGTGATTTTCCTGCAGTTTGAAATCTCATGTGAACCGAGTTCCACACAACTGTCATCTCAACAAGAACAAATTAAGTTAATTTTGTACAGATCCTACATGATTTAATTAAAATGAAATTATGTGTTCAAATTACATTTTTAATGTAACAACCACCCAATTTGAACAAGAAATTTTAAAATGTTGTATTTATCTGTTATACCATTTGGGTTATAATTGTATGAAATTTAATTTGAACAAATTTTAAGTAAAAGAATCAAATGTTGTATTAGCTGAATATCATAATGTTGATCTAACTAACCTTGTTGACTTAAATTGAGAGGACTAAATAAAACCTACTCAACCAAAACAAGCTGTACTTACTTTGAGAAATAACATGTTGTATTTACTCCACCCAGTTATGTCAACCGGTTCCACACAACTGGGTTAGTGAAATGTAAAATGTATGATACATTTAATTTGAACAAGAAATTTTAAGTACATCTGATAAATCTACTCACCCAAAACATGCTCTACTGAAACTATAGGATTAAATCACTTTAACAGAATTGCAACTTACTCTATTTAAGTTTGTAAATTAAAAAAATCGAACACAAGTTTGTTCAGTTAACCTAACTTTAATAATACTTTGTGTAAAACTTGTGTGTAAACACTGAGTAATTCAAATGCTTTTAGATCTTTTTTCATAAACAGTCTTTACATATATTCAAGTGCATTATAAGTGCAGAAAGACAAGATACAGAATGTCATGCTAAACCGAAATGATTAAAACTGGAAAGTGTTGTGATTCCAACATTTTTAACATTAACATGACTTATTTTAAACTTGACTGGGCTACAATGAAAATCCCACAATACAGCCCTACAAACAGCAGGTAGAAATGACTTTAGTGTCATTTTTGTCCATATTTAGAAAAATAACCTTTGCTTCAAAACTTAAACTGAAGTCCAAAGTTAGGAGCAGTCTTTTTCAGTGTAGCTGGATGTTGGTAAAGGTTCAAGAACAAAGAACGCAGAAAAGTGAAAGGCTTGCAGAAGTTCTTGCGGCAATTCAAACTGAACAGTTTATGAAGTGCGAGGAGAAGGGTTCGAGAACCTTAAAGTTCAGTGTCCTCTATAGTTCAGTGCAGGCTGTTTCACTCAAGCAGTTTGTTTTTCAGAACCTGCACCTTCATAGATAGGTTGTTCCCATCCAACTCCATCAGCACCTTCTGAAGAAATTCAAATGTGTATTTCAGGTGCTTTGGGTAGCTCAGATTTAGACTGTAGATTGGTCCAAGCAGGAGGGCACAACCCTTTGCCACATCACTAAGAGCTTGCAGCACAGTGCATCCTTCTATGATGACACCAATGTCCTCAGGTGTATCTGCAGAGTCTGCTCCTTCATGTCTGACAACATAGACTCCCAAAGTCAGCTGCTCCGTTTCTCTGCTTGCACCAAGATCCACATCCTTTAAATAAAAAGAAAAGAAAAATATAAGTTAACTGCATACATATACATATGGACAAGTAAGTCCACCTTCCATTTGCTATCTCAAATTTTAAAAAAAGGAAAATAACTGATCGTTTTCCTTTTTTAACTTACCAAGAATTCCTTGAACAGGTCATCTGGCTTTTCATTTAAGTAGACACAGACAGCTTTCAGAATGCATTCCCGTCGAACATTAACACTGGGATTCTGGTGGAGATAAGAACTCAATATGAGGGAAGTTTCCTATTTTGGTTCCTTTCAACCTCTTTACAAAACAAAGTCAAAAATATTAACACATAATCCAGCTTATCAATTATATCTTTACGGCAAAGTAACTGATGTAAAGACTTCAGCAGGGGAACATACTGAAAAGTCTTATTGGAATATGCTTCAAGTTTATACTCAACAGGTTCCACAACTTCAAAATATTCTTTATAATACTGTTTACATTTAAATGAGGTGGAAAGCGGACCACCCTTCGCTATAGCTTTCACCACAGGATTATTTGCATTAATGGCAAGGTTAACTTCATTAATTATTTGAAAGTCAGCCTGAACTTCGTGCCTCCTGAATACCTCAACAGTGGTTGTGTTTGAAATGGGCACTACAGTGGAAGTAAAAATGAAGTGTAATTCTTCCAACAATTCATCAATGGCAGAGCTGGGTACATGTGAAAAAATCTCTAATTTGAGCAAGACAGCAGCAAATTTCCTAATTATGGTTTCCTGCAAGTTCTCATTTTCAGCTTCAACAAAACTAGGACCACTGGAGTTAGAGTGATTTTCTCCATCATCTGTTAAGTGTTCCTCAGATAGCTGATCTTCATTTACAAACCCTTTCAAAACTAAAGGTTTAAAGTCTTTTTCTGTGCAATTTCCATGTTTTCTATTCTTATGCGATTTGAAAGTACCATATATATTAGTTTGAAATGAACAGTTTTGAAAGATACAAGTGACTGTCTCAAAACACTTAAGATGGTTGTTTATATGGGAGAAATACTCTTTAACTGATATCAGTTCGCTTCCAGGACACAAGGAGCATGTAAAGATAACTGTTTCTCCTGATCTACTTGAAGAATCAATATGACATCGACTCAAATGTGTTTTGAGAGCATTCCATGTTTTAAATGAACAAGGGCATTCATAGTATGTGCATGGATATGAGTGTCTTTGACCATAATGGCCATGCTTTAATCTGTAATGCTTTAGTAATTGGTACCTTGTCAAAACACTTTCAGCACACTGTCTGCACTTCCACATTTAAAACCTAGAAAAAAATGAAGTTTGTTAGTCATCATCAATAACTGATTTTTTTTTTTAAAGAGCATAGATTTGTTTATTTTGTACATGTTCCATTGATACCTCAAATACTTACAACCACATCTGAGCCACTTTTGTTGCATCTATTGAGAGACAGAACTAGCTAACCAACCTAAAATGAAAAGGGAACACACAAATTGTTACTTTGATGAGCAATGGAAACTGATACAAGGAGTTAAATGCATTATATATAACAGTATTACACATTATTCTGCACTTCAATGACAACAGATGAACGCATGTCTTATACTTTACAAATCAAAGTGTTAATCGCTCAAATCCCTGAGTTTGACACTAAACCAGAAATCAACATGGAATCAAATTCTTTCAAAAAATGTAGCAACTTAATTGATCCATGTTTCTAAAACACACTATACATACATTTCATTCTTCAAACTACAGGATCGCTGGCGCTCCCGGCGGTCATTACTGATGTCAGGCAGCAGGTGCGGTAGATGTTGGGAGTAATTTTAAAACTATCAGTCTTAGTAGGCAAGTCTCACCTTAACAGGAATCGCAAAAGATTTTGGAAAATTACACTAAAGCGGGTTCAGCAATATTTGTTAAATGTCTTCACACTCACGTGAGAGAGGTATACAAGCTAGAGCAGCGGTCCCCAACTTTTTTTGCGCCACGGACCGGTTTATTGCTGACAATATTTTCACGGACCAGCCTTTAAGGTGTCGCGGATAAATACAACAAAATAAAACTAGTACCGGTACCGAAAAAAGAAGATTTATTCATAACACACATGAAAAGACCCAGGAAAACCGAGTTAACGATAAAAACAATAACAAAATAACGCTGAAAACCGATAAAAACCCTGAAAACCATACATTTCACACCTGAGCCTCAACTCTCACGGTCCGGTACCAAACGACTCACGGACCGATACCGGTCCGAGGCACGGGGGTTGGGGACCGCTAAGCTAGAGTGTTAAAAAATTTACCAGACATAATTTGTTTAAAAAAAAACTGCAAAAGTATTCCCGAAATTGTCAGATGTTTATCAGTTAGTATACATTAATCAAATTTGTCATCCTTAAATTGTTGTACTTACCAAATAATCCTCAGATGGCGATGGATTCTATCCAGGATACTAAGCACATGCAAGTCTCAGTTGAAAATGGCGGATGATCAAACTTCCACACTGCACATGTGCAAACTCAGAAGTACGGAGAGCCTATTAGGACAATCCTCTTTAAATTAAAGTGCTCTTCATTTTAAATGAACTTTTTACGTTGGATTTAATTTACTGAATTTTGTTGTATTGAAATATTGTGTTGTTAATTAAATTCAAAACAACATACTTGTGTTTAAAGTTAAAAATCAATTGGTGGCATTAGTTTTAACATAAAACATTTACATAATGCTAACAACATCAGTGTGTCATTTCTTAGAGTGTAGAGGCGGCTGCTCGACTTGACTGAGATGGATGCCTTCCTCAAACCACGATCCAAAGCGCGCGAGACTGAAATCCCGTGCAGTGTCGCAGGATTTAACATTGCTATATTATTGACTTACTTCACTCAAACATGATATCAACAATTTAATCTACCTGCTCTGCATATTATGTAGTTTCTACACTATATAGTTACACTTAACTTTATAGCACATGGCACCTGTGTTAAATACATGTAAGATATTTACATAAATCTAAGAGCTGGCCAATCCCTTATTTTCAGTGTGCACATCTGGGAAGTCCTAATTAATATTGAACAATACCTACAGATTTTGCTGCCATCCTGACAATGTTTGTTTTATTTATTTATTTATTTTATCAGAAATATGTCAACAAAGCAGTGCCAAACCACTTCATGTGTATATTTCAAAAGCTTGCTTCTTTAATAAGAATCTGGATGCTTGCTTGCAACTCTGGAAAATTTTGAAATTAACAAGAGTAGGTCCTAAACTCTGAGCAGCAACAATGGGAACAAGTTTACCCCAAACGGTCGCAGCAGATGGCCGCCCCTCCCTGAGCCTGGTTCTACCCGAGGTTTCCTCCAGTTTCTTCCTGGAAGTTTTTCCTTTCCACTGTCGCCAAAGTGCTTGCTCATGGGGGTCATATGATTGTTGGGTTTTTCTCTGTATCTATTATTGTACGATCTACTGTACAATATAAAGCGCCTTGGGGCGACTTTTGTTGTGATTTGGCGCTATATAAATAAAATTGAATTGAATTGCAAGTTTAGCTTCTAAAAGTGTTGTTAAAGAGAAGAGTTTACCCAACTTTCTAAAACATTTTGCAAAAAACAAATTTAAAATGAACATATTAAAAAAGAAACAAGAAATCTTTTTTTGGTGATTTTCAGTGAAGCATAGGGTTTACATGAATTGCCATGTGTTTTTATTTACACTTTATATAGTCAGCCAACATTTTATTTTGAGTCGTGATTCTTAGAGTTTTAAATTTTATGTCTTCATCGCTCAGATTCTTCATTTGTCTCACTTTAGCTCCATTTTTATAAAATATTAAGTTGTCACATCTTTGGAATTCATTTCTTTGCTTCCAGGTGTAAAAGAAGCATCATTTTAACAAATCACATTCTTTACAAACAGCACAAATATACATATATATAAATAAACATCATGGTGATCACCACGTACACACAATCTTGGAAGCCTCTGGGTGCCATGGCTACCTTCCAATGAGCAGATTAAACTGAATAGACAGTGAGCCAGGGTTTTAATTAGTGTGTGAGTGTGTGTGAGACCGCTAAAGAGACACACCTGTCGCCTGCCGGGAACACATTGTACCAACCAGATGCCTGACAAATGCCAGCTTCTCATAGACAAACACACACACATGCTCATGCTTGATTCGTACCCATATCCAGAGCCTGGGGATCAATTTGGGTGTAGTCCCATAAAACAAACACCATGAAAGTGCCCCTTTAATTTAATTTCCATTTATTTGCATTTTCCTAATACGAGTTCTTCAAACCCTTGCAGGACATTTGATTAGTACAAGAAAAAGCAGATCCAAAACACACCTTTAAGTCAGTTTACACAAGAAGACATGCATCAAAAAAATTAAATGTTGAAAATGCTGTTAAATGATGTCCAAACAGTTGTTTTTTGTCACATGCAGCTCACAGCAGGATGCTGTAGACTATAATTTTACAGGACACATGCCCAGTCTATTTTAAAATGGGCTATTTTCACTTTGTAGCAGGGAGGTAAAAGAAATGTTAATATATGAGGACGTGTTGAAAAGTTCAGGTCTGCAGAACAATTTTAGCTTAAAACTATTGAGGAGCTGTTGACAATATGGTGGAGCTTGTCTATGTCACAATGAGTAAATGATTTAAGTACTGATAAACCAGCCTTTCATGAACTAACCAAGTTTAGGTATTTACTGGGCAAGCAAATAATTCACCAGCCTACCTTTGTAACCTAGGTAGCCTTGCTAGTAGGGCTGGGCTATATCATACCATTCACGGTAATACCGGTATAATGTTGGGCAACGATAGGAAAATGAAATATCGCGATAGAATATGGGTAAAACGCGCATGCACAGTGCCTATGTTTACATATGCACATGGCGGCGACGCAGAATGAGAAGAGCTAAAGTGGATCATTAAATGAAACGGATGAACCAGAACTGGTTTGTAAAAATGCTGCAACTTCAGTGGTGTGGAACTGGTTTAGCTTTCGTCCGTCAGATACACAACAAAGCACTATTTTTGGTAGCGCATGCTAGCGGGCCGTCGTTATTACCGTGTTGTTTGGAAAATACAGCACACTTAAAATCAATCCTTTGATTTTTCTGAAAATCGACAGCGTCCCTATAATCCCGTGTGCCTTATGTATGAATTCTGGTTGTGTTTACTGACCTCGAAACGATTTTATGTGGTACACAGCGCTCGAAAATCTGTCAAATGTTTTAGTACGACTTTGCTAAGCTACAAAGCCGCACGGCTTGATGGATTGTCGGAGCATTACGGCTATCGTACGCAGGCGCCTCGCGGAGTGATACGTACTGTGCTTCAACATAATATTACCGTATTGTGTGTGTATGACCTCTTTTTAAGTTTTGTGGATATTATACATGGTTATGCTGAGGATATGTCGGCCAATTTCCACTGGAAATGCCTTTTGGTTAAACTGTCAGCAAGGAATTTGCACTGTTACATTTTTATATAACTTTATTGCACATAAAAAAACAGCTGCTTAAGTGAAAATATTTTTTGCACTAATAAAGTTGTGGAGTTGTAAAGTATTTTGTCTAGTATCAATTATATCGTTATCGCGAATTTTCAAATGTATATCGTGATAAATATTTTTGGTCATATCGCCCTGCTCTACTTGCTAGTCATTAAAGTCACAATTCTAGCAGTAATATCCTTTAGCATCTCCAGGTTTGTGACTAGCATTCTTAGACTAGTCAGTATTCTAGCCAGTAACTCTTTTCAGCTCCTCATTTCATATGTCTGTGCAAGATTGTGCAATTACATAAATACAATAAAATAATGTACACTGTGTGCTCATTTTAACAATGAAACATGATCATGTATTGCAGTATGAATTTATGACATGATGAAAAATAGGTTATGAAGTTACATGCAAAATACTACTTAGCGGGATCAATACATAATGGGATTTTTGTCCATTTTTTTTATAGTAAGTTAGATCCTGTAAACTGTTTCCAATTTTCTGTGTTCAGTAACAATTTGTTTCAATTTAAAGCTAGCACCTCTGTGACTCAAGATGGAAGTTTAAACAGGGTGCTAACATGGTGCTCTTGTGCAATAATTAAGTAAAAAAAAAATTGGCCCTTGCTTTTCAGAGAGGAATTCGAAGGCACAGATCCTGATTAGTTGGCATCTTCCAGCTGCTATTGTCATCTGTGTTGCCTGTTATTTCCACAAACATGAGCAGATGAGACCAACAAATTGTATTTGCGAACATAACATGCAAATTAGCCTCATATCCCCTAAATTCCCCCACCAGAGACCACCTCCAGACCTGGATGCTGCCCCAGTCTCTGTCCAATTTAGTCTAGAATAGGATTTTCACCTTGCCAGAGTGCCTGTTAGTGCGGGTATGTATCCTAAGAACAGTGAGTATAACATGGTAAACAAATAAGTAAATGACATAGTAGTTGTTGCTCAAGGACTATAGAAAAATGGCAGTGCCATTTGTGATGTTATTCAAAGTTCTCAGATTTTTTAAAAGCCAGCTTTGTTGAGCAAAAAAAAATGTTATGTTGTTAAGGAATGAAGCCGTAGTTGAGATAAACAGAAGTGAGGTTAAGGATTTTCCATTCAACAGCCTAAAAATAAAATTAAAAGATATCTTTAAGCTACTTTAAAAAAAAAGTTTATTTTATTTCATTTTGATCTAAGATTGTGACAAATTTCTGTCTTCGTATACTATCAGTGGATGTTTATGTCAGATATCTCCCACTATGTGTTATTATGAAAGAAAAGTCTGGACGAAAAGAATCAGTTGAATGTTTATTTACATGTCTGGTACTTTGAAATAAAGAAAAAGAAATTCCCAATGAGTATGAAGCTGTGTGGAGAAAGGAAGGCTTGGTAATAAAATAATGTTGGTTTTTATGCTAATCCAATCTTAAAGGACCACTAAACCATGTATGTTGTTATGATATATTAGGTAAGGAAAGGATTTAAGTTTTCCAAACCAATCACTGAAGACCACCACATTTTGTTTACACAAGTTTTCATGTGTCCTCATATTCACAGGTTACACAAACATGACTTAAACTTCCTGAAAAAATAAGTTGGTGTTACTGTAACGAGATCCCAACGAATATTGATCTACACATTTCCCATGTGACTCAAAGCTAATGTACTACTTCATGTTCTATTGTAATTTTTCAACTTCTAGAAATTTCTAGAACCTGTCTGTGAAATTACTTACAACAGGATGAAGTTGGTGAAAGGTGATTCTCAGTCTCTATTGTGGCAGCATTTCCTTTTTCTTTTTGGTAGTTTCCATCACATTCGACAGGAAGCAGCAAAACTTGTAACCCTTCGATGACTCACAATTTTCCCTGCTGGGTGTAGCGTTTGCACTGAGGGATGACAAAAGTGAAAGGTTAACCTGCAGGTGTCCCCCTGATGACACCTCCCCAGCTTTCTTTACAAAGTTAGAATTTTGAAAAGTGCCCTTCCAGCAGTGAAAAGTAGAATCAATACAAATGAGTGAGTCTCAATATGTGGGATGAAGGACAAGGGTTAAAAATTCAGCCATGCTTAAAGTGGGACCCCTGGTCACCCAAGATGGAAGGTATTATAGGTACCAACTAGTTTCAAATAACACTGATGTATACTGATTTAACACGCATGCAACGAACATGTCAGCTGCTGTCTTTGTTTTAAGGTTAAAGTTCAACTAGTCGCAATAGGTCGTGTTTATCTTTAGTTGTTTTGCCTTGTCTAAACAGAGACATCTGCAACAAATTACCCAAGAAACACAGCAGACATTCTGCATAGGTATGTCCCATATCTTCTGGTTTGCATCTTTGTAGGTATGAGTCACTCTGCAGTGGAATGACACATACATCAAAGGTTTTTTTTAATGTTACTTGACGACCAAAGAAGTCTGACAGTCGAGGACTTTCATCCACAATCACCTGGTTCCCTGAACCTTTACGGACGACTTTGGAACATTGACAGATCAAAACATGGGTCATCAGGTTTGAATAAAGTACATATAGGCTCATACTGGTTTAATTAAATCAAAAGAGGGAAAAGAAATACTGAGATATTCTGACATCCATGACCATTTTCAGATGTTTAATTTGACTCAAACTGTTGAATCATTATCATCAAAAGGAAATAAAGTTGTTGTTTTATTGTTTTTCTTTTTCAGGTAAAAGAACAGGGACTCTTCATTGCAGTTTCTCAGACTCTACTTTTCCCCTCTCTAATTGCTGCATAAAATCCATATGATGTTTCTTTTTTTAATGCATTCCTTTATGCCAAATTAGGTGATGGCATTGAACTAACTGCCACCTCCTGCTCCACATTTTTTTATGCAGTGAATATCTCTGTCACTATGCTGCCCTCACAAGCTGCAGTTCTCTGCCTGACTGTTTCTTCGAGCTCACTTCAAAAGAAAGGCTGCAGTGCTAATTACTCCCACAAGTGGAACCCTGCTGTTGAGTACAAAGCATGAAGCATAGATTTTCAGCTCTCTTTTCATCTGAAACTCAGAATGGCTCCTCACTCCTTCAACTCACTTGACCTTCTCCCTTGAAGTCATACTTCGTTGTATTCCACTTTCACATTGCACCATGTACACCTCTGCAGGAATTAGGCAGTGATCTGCCTCCAACAGTCTCAGCCCAGAAGATCCACTGTCTCCTTCAGACTCTTTACCAGCTCTGATCAGTCAAAAAGGAGGGAACTTCTTCAAAGAGAAAGACGAGCCTGGTTTGTTGTGTTTATACAGTGTTACCCTCAGCAGGTTTCCCTTAATGAGCTTAGCCTTCATCTGTTGTACTGCATAGATTAGAGGATCAAGCATTCCTATATTAGTACTCTATAAACTTTAGTGAACTTTGTTTTTACCCCATTGTGAAACTCAACACCTAAACAATCTCACTAATATTCTTGATATTCACAAAATGCTTTGCAGACGTTTGGACAAACAAATTAGCCACAACAAATTTACAGTAACATCTCTGTAAAATTTGAAAAACCGAAGCTGCCATGTCTCACAATTTTGGAGCCTTTTCTTAGTTTACTTGCCAGAAGGTGTAGAGTGATATTTGATGTAGACATTTATCATACAGTCCCAATTGAAAATACACTGAGGATTGCTTGATATATTTTTTGAGCTTGATCCCATTACTTTGTACTTTTTTTCTTCCGTCCTTCTCAAATCTTTCACTTGTTTTAAAAGGTGGAGCTGTCGGTTTTATGAAACAGAGGAGTGGAAGTTAACTTCAAGAACAGCAGCACAAACTGTCTGATTTGTTAAGATGTGCTGTAGAAGCACAATCAAGAGAAAGATTTAGTATATTTTAGTAAAAGTCACCCTATATTACCATTATTAGCTGTTCACGCCTGTGACAAAGTAGTTAGGCATGAACTCATTTACCACTTGGGAATTAACCATATTGATAATTTATTTCCTTGTTATTTTACAGTCAGCCATAATGCTTTAATTTAGACATTGCTGGTGTAACTTTGCTTAACACACACCATCCCGGGTTTGTTTGTGGTAGCACTAGCTACATCCATTACATCCATGCATATGTTACTTTTAAAGCAAACACTACTAACCATCAGGTCATTTGAATTTTCTTCTCTTCACAGGCAAATGTCTGGTAAATAATGTTTCTTTATGTTGCTTTGGTTATACTTACCATGTTTGTCCATTTATTCAGGTCCTATATTTAAGACAGGTATATGGCAAGTGCCGCCCCAGTACTTCCTGTTTATATAGGGTCATGAGGTCATCGATTGCATCACTGGGTGTAACCAAATGAAGGGTTTTAAATTGTGTATAGTATCGTTTATTTTCTTTAAAGTAGCCTTTTGAGTTGTATTGTTTGCAGTGTTTTACTTTTCAAACCATTTAGCTGAGTAAATGAGTTTGTCAATTTCATGCATGCAGGCGGTAAAATGGAGATGCCAGAAATAAAGTATATCTAAAAGAAACTTAAATAGTCTGCTGATGCTGTTTACTTATCACCTTCCTTGCTGCTTACGTTATGCTTCCTCACAACGCCCTACCTTTGTCCACCCTTGTGATTAATGCCATCAAAGACGGCCTCTCAAAGTATGTTAACAACAAAACTATGGGAAAATTATCCCGAAGATGCCAAACATCTCCCCCACCTACCATATAAGCCGATAAGGACAGATTTCAACTGTATGTTCGCAGATATGTCCACATAATATGGTATAAGGTAAAGAAGGTAAGTATTTGAATTTTATTGACTTACTCAAGCAATAATCTAAATTTTTGCATGCAATTTGTTAAAATGCTCTGGTGGGAGAGGAGCCAAGTGTGCTGGTGAAGTAGCCATTCTAGACTGAGTCATTAGTGATGCGTAATGTTGTTGTAACTTTATGCATGTGGTAGGAGGTATTGTGCAGGAGAAAGGATTAAGTTTGGGAAAAGTCATCCAACATCCTACAAGTTTGTTTTTTTTTTAATCAGTGGTAACTATTGAAAATAAAGTTACGTCTTTTTATTTAAATATGTCCTTGGATCCTTTCCTAGTACATTAGTAAAAAAATCGCAGCTTTAAGGTGTCACCAACATGGCTGCCAACTGGAGAGTCCAGCAGTGCAATACCAAATCACTGCAATGCCACTTACAGCAATTTGTTTTTGCACTGTCTCCTAAACTTGATTAAACTAAATCTAAAACTTTTCACTTCTAAAACTTCAAAATGCTTACTAAAACTTGTCATTATTGTTAAAGAAAACTATTTGGTTGAGTAACTGTATTGGGTTCTTTTACATAATGTAAAATTTTGAAATTAACTATGACTTACATGATGAACTGGACTCTTTCCTATACATTTTACAATAAGTCTGAGCTTCTATCTCTATACTGCTGGATTTAAATCTCCAATCCTTCAGTCTTTTCCTTGGTGAAAGTAATATTTTATACATAATTGCAATTGTGTTCCACAATTTTTGGTATCGGATCACTTAATTCATTCCTTTTTTTATAGCCCTCAATGATTTAGATGTAGGTTAATGAAACATTTACATTTCCTCTTGCCACTCACTCCTCCTATTCGCTCTCTCTGTGTGCTGTCCTCAGTGCCAACAGTCTTGTAATCTGGTCACCAAAATGCATCAACAGGTGCTCATCTGCTCTGACATTTGACTATCTTCAAGAAGCTGTGGTGTAACTCTGTGAGGCAGTTACAGGACTTTATCTGTAAGTTGCGAGTTGGAGTAGAGTGTCCGGCTCTGCTTGGCATTTTATTTCAGTCAGACACCAAAACGTTGATGGAGTGCAAGTTCAGCAGTGGAACCTGTTCCTCTGGGCAGAGAGCCACACTTATCACACAGAGCCTGGGGGGCACACAGATGCACAGACACACACACACACTCAGTGGGACAGAAAAATGCAGATACATGGACCGACACAAAATACACACAGACATGCAAAGATTAAAGGACATACTTGCACAAGTGTGTACACCATAGGCACTGCTCTGACATCAGTAAAGGACACACACCTGCACAAATTAGAGGTCAATCCAAAGTGAATTCTGTCAGTATCTTGCTCAGGGGAAGTGTTGAACTTTAACATTTATTCGTTCTGAGTCATTTTCACTTCTGCTGCTCTGCACTTCAGCTCACACCGTGTCTAATTCGCTCTTTGTTCACTGTCATCTTACTATCCTACCCCCCTCACAAGGGCACTGGGTTAGACTCAAATGAAGAGGGACACAACGAACTAATAGAGTACATAACAAGTGAGAACACAACCAATGTTATTCTAATATACTCTTATGAGAAACTATTTCTCGTGTATTTGGTTTGTATAGTTAATATGAATTTTAGTTGTTGATGCTTAGATTCCTTCAATAAATTCCACCTTCATACCAATATTGACAGTATTAACCAGGGCTGTCAAACATTGGGCACGGGCTCAAAATCGGCCCTGCAGACGCCAACACTAATCCGGCCCACTGGATGGCTTTGGAAAATGTGAAGGAAATAGAAAGTTTGGACTTTTTAATTGTTTTTTCATAAGTTTTACAGCTTTTCTTACTTATGACTTCCCATGTGGTCATTCATACTACACCAAAGTAATTAGTTTATAGAGTTCTATATTTTACACATTTACTTACTGTAATTTTACATTTACTAGGAAAGTGAGACATACTGTTGAATTAGCACTTTTACATATTTAGCTATCATAGGGATTAAATTAAACATCTGCACATTGACTATAATGGCAGTTTCACTGGCCTGAATCATATGAGATCAAAACTGGGCCCACAATGTAAAATGTGTTTGATATCTCTGACATAAGTAGTATACTGTCAGTGTAGTGGATGGAAATCGGCCAGTAGAGCTCATAAAAATGAGATCAGTTGTGTAAATCCACAAAGAGCAAAAAAAAACCCAGAGCAGCAGCATCATACCCTGCACACAAATAAAACCTACAGGGTCTCACAATAGAAATTATTTTAAGTTGTGATTCTTTTCCCGATGCTGAGACCCTACAACCAATATTAGGGCTTCCTCCACCTGCTGACTGCCACTTTAACCCGGTCATTTTCCTGTTTAGATGTGTGGGCAAAGTCTCCGTCTATGATGTAGGCAACAATGTAATGTAGGTTTTTGTCAGTGTTCATAATTTACAGTATTTAATTTTAATTGATGCTTTCAAATTAATATCTATATTTTTATCTTTTTGTTCCTCCAGTTACTCTACACGGGGTAGCCAAAGCCCTAACACACACACACACACACACACACACACACACACACACACACACACACACACACACACACACACACACACAGGTAGCAGCTGGCATCATCTGGGGTAGGATGAAGCATGTGATCAAAGCTGTTTGTTGCAATCAGGTCTGTCTTTGATGTGAGCTCCTTCAGGTTAAGACTGAGTCCTCTGAGGGTCCTTCAGCAGGATCCCCCAGCCAGAGAGCGACAGAGTATGATAATATTTATATTCCTAGAATCCCTCTAGAAGCAGGTTTTGTCACTGCAGCCCTCTCAGCAATGCCCCCTGACATTTTTTGCAAGTTTTTTTACAACCTAGTTCTAAATAAATGGTGAGTTTTCGATAACTTTTATTTCAGTGGTCATGGGGATGTAAAATTGCAAATAAGTAAACCAAACAAAACAACAGAAACTGTTTGATAAATTTACCCCAAAATGAGGTAAATAAAAGCTTTCCTCAGAAAATTAAGTTTCTACTGTGCTTGAATTCCTTAGAACTGTAGAGCCTCATTAAGAGCTAATTAACAGTGCATGATCAATATCTGTGGTCATACAATGAACATCAGAACACTGAACATCTACAAATGCACACTTTGTACCTCTGACCACATTGCAAGAGTCTCTTGAATCTCTATATTATGCTGGTGAGATTTCTATGAATGACCTCACACATAAGCTGTTTTCCTACAAATACTTATTCAAATTCCACCTGAAGACAAAAAAACCCAAAAAACTTATAGTCTACTGTGAATACCAAAACAGCAAGTATGCATGCTGGCCATAATTTATGCAGCAGTGTATGCTAAACTACTGGCATAATGTAGAGTCAGCTGAGGACAGAGAGACATGAGGTTTACAATTTCATTTTGGTAAAGTGTAGTTTTGGGTTGCTTTATTTACAAACCCACTAGATAAAAAAAAATCAAGAAAAAAGAAAAAAAATAGAAATACACACTCTTGGGTAAGAGAAAGTCCTTACGGGCAAAAATATCTCTGCACAGAAGAATGGAGGAAAATAAGTCTACAAAGACAAAAGAGAATTGGAAAAAAGGACCCACATGACATTAAAACACAGCTCAGATTGAGTCTGGTACACAAGTAAATAATGAATAAGGAGATAAAGTAGCCTTGATGCAGATACTGACAACCAGAGAAGGATAGCAGATATGACCTGCAGAAAAATGTGTAGCACATACCACATAAGGTTTCTGTGGATGAGGTTTTTCAGATAACTTACCATCCCCCTAGCCAGTACCACTCTGCCCATGTGTGCCAAAGCAGGGCCCAGCCATAGCCTGCTTTTACATCTGCATCTATCCAGGGCCTGCTATCGGGTCTCCACCAGTCACTGCTGCTCTGCCCGAGCCACCAGATTCTTCAGCAGATTCTGTTTCTGAGTGTCCTGCCACAGTCACCTGATTCCATCTCATCCAAGAGTGTCTCATCTCCTCTGGCAGCCTAGCACCCTGAAGGCTCTTGTCTCCTATTCAAATACCGGCCGCCAGCCAGGCCTCTGGAGAAATTGTCTCCTTGTTGGTTATGTCCTCGTCGACACTGGCTTCCTGCTAGGCCTTCGCCAGGAGCCCCATCTCCTCCACAAGAAACAAAGCCAGCCACCTGAACTGCTCCGTTTCCATTCCCAGTCCTCTGGCTGGCTCGCTGATGTGTTTTGCCTCCTCTGCCTTGTCTCCAGGCTGTTCTCTTGAATCAGCCTAGTTTTTGACACTGGCCTCCAGTCTGGTTCCCAGAACTGCTCCATTGCCTTATACTTTTCCCCGTTTTGTCTTAATCTGGTGTTTAACTTTTGCTTCATTCTATAATTATTTTTGTCATTTTTCCAATTTTTTATTGCATTAAAAAATGCATTAACCCAAGATAAAGCATACACAGACTAATTATATTGCATGGTTAGGGCTGGATCCTCCAGACCCTGACTCTTCCCTTAGTTACACTGCAATAGGTCTAGGCTGTTAAGGGTTTCCCATGATGCACTAAGTGCTTCTTCTTCACTTGCCTGTTTCACTCACTATGTGTTTATACACTACTCTGCATTTATTCATTAGTTATCATTCATCTCTGGCTCTCTTTCACAGTGTGTTTTTGTTGTGTCTTCCTCCCCTCACCCCAACCAGTCATGGCAAATGGCTGCCTCTCCCTGAGCCTGGTTCTGCTGGAGGTTTCTTCCTGATAAAAGGGAGTTTTTCCTTCCCACTGTTTCCTAATTGGTTGGACGTAATAATGTGATAAAGTTATTATCACTCAATTACCAAACTAGAGTAATATTAATTACTATTACTTACAATATTAATTAGTAATATTCACATATTAGAATATCAATTGTAATAACCTCATAATAATAAAGTTATACTGGCTGATGTTTTAGCATATTTGGATAGTATTCTATATTATAATGCTTGAATTAATCATACCTTAGTTTCTCAGCTTTCTCTTTTGCTTAAAAGCAATGATGTAAATATAATGTTGAGTGCTCACTCATTATGTTTTTCACAACTCTAAGGAAAATGTAGTACAGTTGCCCCAATATAAATTAATTTAATCTATTTTCATAATAAACCAAAATAATTGGTTCACTGCTGTGAAAGCAGAGTGAATAGAGGGACTACTGTCTGAAAGACCTTTAATCTTCCCATTTAAAATTAGGCAATGCTGGAAAGAGCCGTCTGCCAGTAGGTGGCAGACTGCTGGCTGGTTTACTATAATATCTATAATATAATATTCCTCACTGTTATTGCTGTTGGATGTTATTGTTGACGCAGTATGTTCATATTCTGCTTTAACATTTCTTGGATGGTGACTGAAACTTCTGCTATACCTGTGTGCTCTAACGATCTTCGGAGTCACATCCCTTTTGGAAATTGGCCACAAAATACAAATTAGCAGTCACTGTTCAGAATTTCTGTACATGTTAAAGTGCCAACTTTCAGTTCAGTATGAATACAGTATAGATGCTGTAAAGAATTTATTGTAAACTGACCAATGAATGACTAATATAATGTACTTTTTTTAGGTTTTAAATATGGAAAAATGCAATATAATCTTTCTTTCCTGCCATAAACCTAATGCATATACACGTCCCTTCATGTACAGCTCTGCTTAAAAACAGTCTCAACCGTCAGTCCATTACATGCCATAAAACTTTTAAAAACACAGTCTGCCTCGTGTGTGTATATGACACTAAATAACATTAGCACACACCCAATTCATTGATAATTTATTGGAAATGTTAAAACCACCAATCCACTCACTGTAAGTGCTTTTCTCACTCAACTCTCTTTTCCTCCATTTTCTTCTCTGTCCATCAGCCCTGCACAGGGATAGAGGGATGTTAGATTCCACGGAGAAGAGGTGTTGGGATGAATGAAACTTCTGCTCTTGGGAGAAGCAGAGCAAAAATGGTTGGACTGGACCTACTGGGATAGCTGATAGAGAGTGAAAACCGGAAGTCCAGAGAGAGAGGCAAAGCAGCGGTGAACTGTTTTGATGCTGTGAAACCTACCTGGATAAAAGGATTATATACTCTTACATAAGAGTATATACATCTGGTGTTGTGGCTGGAGGACTGGGCTGGTGTAAAATTACACAGTACAATAATAGTCAAAGTCAAATTTATTTATATAGCACATTTAAAACAACCACTGTTGACCAAGGTGCTGTACATTTAATAATTATTAAAAGTAATCATCATTTTTATTTATTGTTGTTGAAGTTATATTTATATGCTGGGTTATTAGGAAGTGTTGGGGTGAATAGTTGAGAGTACAAAGGGCAAAACTGTCAGCAGCTCACATACTGAGTCTTTTGTTTGAGTTTAGTCAACTATTAAACCAGCCAATGATGTTTTGTTAACCCCAGTAAAGTGCTATGAAGACCCAATTATAACCATATAAGATAACAAGACAAAATTTTTAGTAATGGCCTTTACAGATGAATTATTTTACTAACAATAATTTTGATTTTGTTAAAACCACAAATTCTCAACTTCAAATGTTTTTAAGAACAACACTTTAAAAGTGCTTAAAACAATGAAACATTCGTAATTAATTCAAATGCAAAATTGTGAGATGTTTATGTGCAACACCACTAGCCTGACAAGATAATTATTTTTCATACCCCCTCACAGCAACTAATCAATTACTAAACTTTGGTTAAACATTAGTTTCAGTAAACAATATTTCATTAGTAAAATACTGAACAAAAACAGGAACCACAAGAGTTCAATAAACAGGCAGTGTTGGGAAGGTTACTTTTAAAATGTATTCCACTACAGAATACTGAATACATGCCCCAAAATGTATTCTGTAACGTATTCGGTTACGTTACTAAATGAGAGTAACGTATTCTGAATACTTTGGAATACTTAATATATTATCATGCTGTTTACAACTACATGAATGTCCTATTGCTGTGATTTATTACTGTTACTGAAGGTACGTAGTACGAAACGTAGTAAAGGGACCTCTGGCTAATACGTCCGGTTCCCTGTCGGGCTGGTAGCCGAAAACTAGCTTTACTTTGTTGTCTGGGTCAACTTTGCTTGCGGGAGACAGAGGGAGGCGTTGAAAGGCTTCTCCAACTGAACTTATTTTTTCCGGAGGAAAACACGAACACAGTGTACAGTTGAGTCTTAATAGCTTACTTACAAATGGGCTCCTCAGGCACTCTTCTTGGCTGCAGTGGTTATTATTATATTTACATGCTTCCAGCTCCCGTTTTTGCTCCGTGACAGCTCGGACTTTTCCTTTCTCTCCCTCCCTCGCTCACAGACGCATAACGTGTATGGTAGTCCATTCTCCCTGCAGCACGGACTACACTGCCCATCCAGTGTTGCCAACTCCTCAGTAAGGAAAATCGCTATTGGCTGTCCCAAAAGTCGCTAGAAGTCGCTAAATGACGTCATCACCTAATTTGCATAATTGGTCACGCTAATATAATTGTAACCTATGTTGTTGGAGAAAGAAATAACATCGTAGAAGAGACATAAAGTGAGTAAAAAACGTCCTAAATGCATTTAGAGTTTATTTAGAACTACAAATTAAATTTCTTTTAGCAATTATTGTTTTTTTAATGTCACAATTCCAACCCTGCTCCTTTACCCGGGCTTGGACCGGCAAAAGTGACCCGAAATAGGCACTCTGGTGGAGTTACTTTGTGTTTGTGTGTGTTTATAAGTAGTTTTAAACCTTGTGATCCACAAAACAGCATAAGAGTAAAAGATTAAAAGAAGAACTGACTGCGTTACAGCACCACTGCTTGTTGAGAGTAAAAGCGATAAGCGCTTTCACGTCTTTTTTAGCGACTTTTTATAGAAAAAAAGTCGCTAGGGAGTCTGAAAACTCGCTAAATATAGCAACAAAGTCGCTAAGTTGGCAACACTGTGCCCATCAGGCTACATGCTTTAGAGCTATGCCTGTAGCATTCTGCCTTTTAGCTTAGCACAACAACAACAACAAAAAAGCGCTCTCTCACCCAGGAAACACGCAGAGAGAGAGAGCGCGTCACCCTGTAACCATGGCAACCGTAACGCTGCCGCCTGGAACAACATTACGTAGCTGTCAAACAAACCCAAATAATCCTGACCCGCGACAATATGAAACAGGAAAGTACCGCCGTGTATTCCATTTATTTCAACAAAGTAACTGTATTCTGAATACCACCTTTTTAAACGGTAACTGTAACGGAATACAGTTACTCATATTTTGTATTCTGAATACGTAACGGCGGTACATGTATTCCGTTACTCCCCAACACTGTAAACAGGAGATAGTTCTGGGCGATGGGTCCTCTGTGGGAATGCTGTGTAGCAAGCAGGTTGTAGGTCCAAATACAGAACTCGGTATTGGAAGTGGAACAAAAAAAAAAAAAAAAAAAAAAAAAAAAAAATCAAGCCTTTATTGATGGTTGTTCTTAACTTTAAGAAATACAGAAACATGGAACAAGGAGCACAGGAGGAGGATGTGACATTGAACAAAGGGTGCAGACAATAAATACTCCCAAGATAATGAGGGGAGTGGAAACAGGTAGGAACATAGCTAAGACTCATAGGGGAAAACTAAACAAAGGAAGATATGTCGGTGTAGTGTAACAGTCACAATGGTGTGGTGTCCCTTTAAGACACTCAGGTCGAGGGTTGATGGTGTCATCAGTTTGTGCCACTGCTCTCTCTCTGTGATTCTCTGGACATGTGCTTGCACGCTAGTGCATGAGGAGAGACCTTTGTTTTGTTTGCAACGCTTGGGTTGTAGGAACACTGGGCGTTATGTTGTTGAGCCACAGCCGTTCAGCCGGGCTTTTATATGGTTGTTGAAGATGGCGTATTAAAGAACCACCGTGGATTACCGATACCAGCGTGGGTGTGTGTTCTTCTGACTAGCCTGCTAGGTGTTTTGCCGCCTCCTCTTAACCACAACACAACGTTACAGTAGGCCAGGGGTGGACACAGAGGGCCGGTGTCCCTGCAGGTTTTACATGTGTCCTTGAATCAACACAGCTGATTTAAATGGCTAAATTATCTCCTCAACATGTCCTGATGTTCTCCAGAGGCCTGGTAACGAACTAATGTGATTCAGGTGTGTTGACCCAAGGTGAGATCTAAAACCTGCAGGGACACCGGCCCTCGGGGCCTGGAATTGCCCACCCCTGGTGTAGGCTCTCAATCATCCAGGTTATGGTATTCTAAGGAGCTTTGAAAGAAAGCGAGTAAACTTCTCAGTTTTGGGAAAATGTTTCACTTCTTATTCAAGAAGCTTCTTCAGTTCTAAAACCAAATGTTGGAGAACCCCAGGTATTCCAGGTTTCAGGAGCCACTCAGATGAAAGGTGAAATGTCTTCACGAAACTTTAAGAAGTCCAGTCACTTTCTTTGCAAGCTCCTTAGAAAACAAGGGAAGCAAAACTAAGAGCGCACAAGTTGAAGGACTAAAGAAAATAAAACAGGAAGTAACTAAACACAAAACCACAGACAAACAAAACTTGACAAGACATGGGAACAACAAAGAAAGAATGATAGATGATTAGGATAGAATATGTTACGACCCGGGTCATAGCCCCAACATAAAAGAAGATGGATACCAGGTTGTGGGTGAGAAAAGGCTTTATCTTAAAATGGACAACCAGGTCGGCTAAAAATGGCTGGTGCCACTAAGGCAAACACAACAAAAGAGATGGACAAAATGGTAAACGGAGAACTAAACTATACTGGGAAAACTAAACTGACCCTGAACAGAAACACAAACCTGAACACGAATAACAGCCAGCAGCAAACAGATGACGGTTGGGCAGCAGGGAAACACACGGATAAGACATGGTGGATACACAGACGGGCCAGCCAAACTACAAAGACAGAGGACGCGACTTAAATACACACAGGGAAACACAGGGAGATTGCACACAGGTGGGGAACACAGCTGGGAATAATCAACAAGACGAGACAGAGGTAAAACTGAACACACTCACATGAGACGCAGACCTTCACAATAAAACAGGAAACGAGAACAAATCCTTAAACATAACACAAAACAAAACACTGACAACATTAAATCGTAACAAATACAAAACAAACCTAACCTCAATAATAGGAAAACTCAGGACATCAAGAACAAAGGACAAAACAACAGAGGAATTACACCCAACTTGACATAAAAAGAGAGCATAACTCCCCCTGAAGGCCAAGAGCTTTGGTTATAGGGTGTCATATTGGGAAAAAAAGTGTGTTGTACCACGATCTCCATGTCCTTTCATATGATACATAATATTTGATGCAATTTCTTGAAATTTTTTAAGGTCAGCTTTGACCTTGGGCACTAATAATAAAGGTAAAGGACAAATGTTTACCGAAACCTAGGTACTCATTTTCCCCAAGGCCTAGCATATTGTTATGAAGTTTGAGAAGATCCATCAAAATGTGGATAATAAAAAGTTTTGGAGTGACTTTTTCACCAAAAATAAATAGTCTCGAACTATTGTCGGTATCTAGCATCACACAAAATTTGAAAATGATATCTTAAAAACTGTATACTAGACTGCTAGCAAACAGACAGGCAGACAAACAAATGGAACAGATTACTTACTTACTCTCTTCAGGGGCAGAAAAATACCTGCGTGTGTGCGCAGCCATATATTATATCCAAACTAATCGGTTTATTAATTCCAAACTCTATTTTATGAAGTATCTACATGGTGTATTAATATGTATGAATGTAAATCAAAGCACAACCGCTTGAAATTAAACTTCAAGTCTAACCAAAACTATGGGAAAGGTGAAATGTGTTTTAAATGTGTTTTTAGGGGGCGATCGTAGCTCAAGAGTTGGGAGTTCGCCCGGTAATCAGAAGGTTGCCGGTTCGAGCCCCGGCTTGGACAGTCTCGGTCGTTGTGTCCTTGGGCAAGACACTTCACCCGTTGCCTACTGGTGGTGGTCAGAGGGCCCGGTGGCGCCAGTGTCCGGCAGCCTCGCCTCTGTCAGTGCGCCCCAGGGTGGCTGTGGCTACAACGTAGCTTGCCATCATCAGTGTGTGAATGAATGGGTGAATGACTGGATGTGTAAAGTGCTTTGGGGTCCTTACGGGCTAGTAAAGCGCTATATAAATACAGGCCATTTACCATTTAATGGTGAACTGAGAAAATTTTAACTACAGGGAGTGCAGAATTATTAGGCAAATGAGTATTTTGTCCAAGTGTGCAATACTCAGAGACATGGCCAAGGAAAGAAAGGCTGAAAGATGACCACCACTGAACAAGACACACAAGCTGAAACGTCAAGACTGGGCCAAGAAATATCTCAAGACTGGTTTTTCTAAGGTTTTATGGACTGATGAAATGAAAGTGAGTCTTGATGGGCCAGATGGATGGGCCCGTGGCTGGATTGGTAAAGGGCAGAGAGCTCCAGTCCCACTCAGACGCCAGCAAGGTGGAGGTGGAGTAGTGGTTTGGGCTGGTATCGTCAAAGATGAGCTTGTGGGGCCTTTTCGGGTTGAGGATGGAGTCAAGCTCAACTCCCAGTCCTACTGCCAGTTTCTGGAAGACACCTTCTTCAAGCAGTGGTACAGGAAGAAGTCTGCATCCTTCAAGAAAAACATGATTTTCATGCAGGACAATGCTCCATCACACGCGTCCAAGTACTCCACAGCGTGGCTGGCAAGAAAGGGTATAAAAGAAGAAAAACTAATGACATCGCCTCCTTGTTCACCTGATCTGAACCCCATTGAGAACCTGTGGTCCATCATCAAATGTGAGATTTACAAGGAGGGAAAACAGTACACCTCTCTGAACAGTGTCTGGGAGGCTGTGGTTGCTGCTGCACGCAATGTTGATGGTGAACAGATCAAAACACTGACAGAATCCATGGATGGCAGGCTTTTGAGTGTCCTTGCAAAGAAAGGTGGCTATATTGGTCGCTGATTTGTTTTTGAATGTCAGAAATGTATATTTGTGAATGTGGAGATGTTATATTGGTTTCACTGGTAAAAAAATAAATAATTGAAATGGGTATATATTTGTTTTTTGTTAAGTTGCCTAATAATTATGCACAGTAATAGTCACCTGCACACACAGATATCCCCCTAAAATAGCTAAAACTAAAAACAAATTAAAAACTACTTCCAAAAACATTCAGCTTTGATATTAATGAGTTTTTTGGGTTCATTGAGAACATGGTTGTTGTTCAATAATAAAATTATCCCTCAAAAATACAACTTGCCTAATAATTCTGCACTCCCTGTACATGGCAAAAAACTGAAAGCCAAACAAAGAAAGTCAGTGATGGAATTAGCAAAATGGAGGAAGAAAAGATTTATGAAGGGAAAAGACAGAAACATAAAATACTGACAGGCAAGAGGGACTGACAAACAGCATCCGACCAAGTAAAACAACAGATGGATGATTGAATAATAGATAGGACCAAGTCAGACAGACAGATGAAAGACACAAACAGCAGGCCATTGCAATTGACAAAAAGGTCAGATGATTTAAGAGCCGTGAACCAATAAATCAAACTGAAATACATTCACTGACAGACAGGAAGCAAACAGAAAAAATATATAACGGATGATGGAGAGACATTTTTGTTAGAGGAGATGATGGAGAAAATAGATTATTAATGTGTGTGGTTTTTTTTCTCTAAGCCAGCTCATCCTGGCACTCAGATACTAGTGATGGGAATTCTGCCTGTTTTTAGAGAATGGGCTCTTTAGGCTCGGCTCACTAAAAAGAGCCGGCTCTTTCGGCTCCCAACCAGCTCTTCAGGTTGTTTTGTTTCTTTAATTAATTTATTATCAACAACAATATAAAATTATGCACAAAATGAATTACTAATGTAAAAAAAGAGTGTTTCTTATTTACATTTGTTTATTATATACATTTGCTTTTATTTATTCACTCCACATAAAATATAAAAAATAAATTATAAAATAAAAAAATTCAATTCATCTTCTACAAAAACTGTCTCATAGAGCTCTGGATTGGTTTTAGGTGGTTGTGGTGGTATACTGCATGATGCTGTAGATACTGCAGCAGCAGCAGCAACAGTTGCTACTACTGCAGCAGCAGCAACAGTTGCAGTAGACACATTGGCACCTTCATTAATATCACACTCAACTGCGTTTTATCTTCCCATTGCAGTGATGGGTGGACAGTTCTCAGGTGCCTGTGCAGGTTGTTTGTGTAGCCGGCTCTGTATGATATTCTTTTCTTGCAGACTCTACACTCTGCCTTTGTATTGTGAATAAAATTGAAATGGTTCCAGACTTTGCTTCTTGGTGTCACTCATTTTCTTTACTATACCTTTCTAATGTGTCCATGTTGTCTCTTGTTGTTGCTCTCTTTCTCTCTCTACCTGCTGCTCTGTTCGTGTGCTACTGCTGCGGCGAGTGTAAATACCGCCCCTTCCCCCTCTGCTCAGCGTAAACAAAAGGCACAAACACATATTGACCAATCACGTGCGGTGTGACGCGAACAAAAAGTGAGAACAAGAGAGTGAGAGAAAGAAATTTAAAAAAAAAACACGGCTCCCGTCTTTCACTTCAAAGAGCCGGCTACAAGAGCCGTTTCGTTCGCGACCGACCCATCACTAGTAGATACTCGATACCTTTACCACTAGCAAGACAAAAAAGATGGTAAAATGTGGTAAAATTGTGTTACTGTATCTCACTTCACATTAGGCTATTACAGTTAGGTCTGTAAGTTCAATTTGCCTCTGAAGATCACCACAGTCAATTTTAAAAACAAACAAGATTTAATTCAGAGGGATAGACAGAAATATTGTATTAACTGTTATTGTTAAAAGAGTTATTGACATTTTTATCCATAGACTAAAATTTTCAGAAAAAACAAAACCTAATTCAAGATCCTAAGAATTACCTGGCCTTCCTGTACTAAACCAGTGGTTTGCACCTTGTTGCAAATGCTCTGTATTTACACTGGATAACATATTGTGAATGCTAATGAACAGCTATCAAGTAGAAGATAATTTATTTCAAGTTCATTTTATCTACCTAGCCATGGAATAATGAGGGGACATGTCTTACCTAGCCTAGGCATACAACTCCTTGTCAGTCAACTTTACTGAAGTCTGGACTTCATTCAAAATTTGACTGTTTGATTTTTGATTTGATTCTTACACACACAAAATTGTTACTGAGATTTCTTTTTAATTTCCTAAAGTGTTTTCCATTTCACTAAGGTCAGTACAATTACGGCTACAACCGAGAGTTAATTTAGTCATTTGGGAAAATGTTTCCTGAAGAATTACACCATCTAAAATGAGACCTTGAACAGCTGGAGCAGGGGACACTGACGGCAGGATGTTAGATGTTAGTCTAGGAAATCCTTTCGTGCTTAATTTCATGATGTAGAATGAGATTCTGGTATAATACTAAATGTTGACTGAGCAGTAAAATCAGAACAAATTCTTGTTTATCTGAGTCTAGATATGTCTGTCAAATTTTCTTATTCTCAGTAAATCTCATGTAAAGAATATAGTGGTTGAAATTATATTCCTCCACCATAGAACTGCCTTTTAAAAACATATTGTGGATTACTTTGACTCAGTCTTACATAAAGTTTCTGGAAACAAATTCATCTTTATCTATTTTGACCACACCAAAAAATGCACAGATTAGAAATAGACAGAATACATGTCAGGAACTTCAGAAGCAGATCCCAGTGCAGAAACCCACAAACTTAATGATTCAAAAGTATGTGAGGTGCATATAAAGTCACACAGTCACATGAAGCAATGGTTAACAGAAAGTATGGCCGGGTAGCAATAGATCAGTGGTTCCCAAAGTGTGGGGCCCGCCCCCTAGGGGGGGCGCAGAGCTATTGCAGGGGGGGCGCCATGAAATGGGAAAAAAAACAAAAACAACGCTTGGACAATGCTAGCACGGGGCGCCCACACAAACGCAAAGCAGGAGATGAAGCATTGCTGAATATGTTTCCAAACCAACTTCATTCTAAGCCAAAGACTAGAAAATATGGTGAAGCATATCTTCCCTTTGGTTTCACCTGCACAAGTGCTGAGGTAGGTCTCCCTGCAGAATTAGTTTTCCCTGCATCGGGAGCAGCGCTGGGCTGTTCAAATCACGGACAAACAGTATCCCACAGTTGTTTATGTTTTTGAACCCATTTTGTAGAGGGGTTTTTTGAAAAATGTATTGATAGCAATGTTGAACATTATTACACAGGAAAAAAAACAACTACATGTAAAATAATTACACCGCAATGCCTCTGCCTTTCTAAATGCAGGGACAGTAATGGACTGTATATGTAAGCGTGTAAAACCTGCAGAGTCAGATTAACAGTATTTTGTCTCTATCTGCCATTCTGCAATTCATCTCATGTAAACAATAACGTGGCGCACAGTGTGACGTGAAAAAGACACATACCTTTGACATTGCGTGACAAACTCTGTATTCCTTGTCCACACGTAAACGCAAAAAAAAAGGAGTTTTAAAAGCTCTCCGTTCTCGGTGATTCGATACGCCGTTTACATGTGCCCGAAACAGCTGCGCGTTCAAAAATACCCGTGTAGGTGCGGACGGAGCGTAAAAGAGTTGGTTTTTTATTTTCTTACTACCTGTAATTTATTGCAGATTATTTGTATTTGCTTAATTGTTTAATAAATGTTTGAGGTGTGAAATAAACCGCAATGGAGCAAAATATGGGTGTGTGTGGTTGAAGGATGTGTTTGTGCGTGTGCGTGCGCGCGTGCATGCGCGGGGGTCGGGGGGCGCGAACATTTTTCTTGTTAAACAAGGGGGGCCTAGCAAAAAAAGTTTGGGAACCACTGCAATAGATCAACATAAACCGGCCATCTCACAAATCATGAAAGTAAAGTAAATAACAACAAGTATAAACGATTGAGATAATCAGATTGAAGGAAAAAGTAAAACAAAGGATACCAAAGGAAACTAGCAAAGTAAAACAGGAAACAACAAGAAAAGAAACAGTGAATAGAGACAATGGAACATAGACCAGGAAACACTGGGGTGGCTAAAATAAAGAAAAGGAATTAAAACAAAAACCAAAGACATGAACTAAATCTGTTTATAAAACAAGATTCTAAAACTTGGAAATCTAACTAAACCTTGTGACCATGGCACAAAATAGTGAGAGATGGTTTGGCAGAATGCTTCTTTTGCCTTTTCAAGTGATTTACTGACTGCAGAAAATACAGAATAATGGTACCAAGCAATAGTTCTTACAGGTTGAGATGCTGTTTTCGAAAAGCATCTCCAGGGTAAGATACATGCAAATTCCATCTAAGCACTGTCATTAGTTTTCATAAGGAGGGCTTAGGTAGCTTTCACTGAACGTGAAAAAAAGAACAATCACTTGTACAATTACTGATTGAGGAAACTAATAGCACTGCATATAAAAGCTGCAAAACAGCATCACAGACAGAATCTCATATTAAAGCAGTTTCCCATCAGACTGATGCATTATTTTTATCTGAAGGCAGAATTAGAAATAATTCTACTAACTTGGACAAATATGATCTGAGGGAATCCTGTTGTTTTTTTACCAGTTTTGAGTTGGCATGGTATTTTGAAGATGCTAACGGTGATCAGTAAGACAGATACCAGTTTGATGAAGCACATCAAACTCATTTTCAGCCTCCATGCAGTTGTTTACCCATGACTGAAGAGAAACAACATTCACTTACTATACATTCATTTCCTGTAGACAACTAATCATAACTAGCACTTGTCTAATCTGCACCCAAAACTTTACGTTAACATCAACTAAAATGTTATTCTTACTATAAAGTGTTTCTTCACGTTTCTTTTTGTCCCTATAAGAAAGATAAGTCCCTTTAAGTCCCCACAACATTAGTAGTATCTAGTTCACACACGCGCGCACACACACACACGCACACAGAGTCAAAAGTTAGCCAGCAGGCATGCATGTATTACGAGACTTTCACACCCACTATTTGATCACACACAGTGCACACAGATATACACACATACACACACACACTCCCCCCTTGACCAGAGGGAGAGGGAGGCAGCACCGATTAGCAGAACAGAGGTTTTTACTCTGCGGGGGAAGCAAAACTCGTTTAGCAATCATATTACTCTGCATAATGCTCCATTAATGACATGCTAATCATATGTAAATTAGATGCTAATTGAGCAAGATTCAATTCCAAACCAACAGATGGTTCCCATACTGCTGTAATGGAGCCTCTGATGGCTGTTAGAGTGTGTGTGTGTGTGTGTGTGTGTGTGTGTGTGTGTGTAGGCAGGTATATCTGTTGGATGGTTGTGAACATCTACAAAAAAGAAAGAAAGAAGGCTGGGGGAATGCTAGGTGAAAGTGGTTGCCGCTGGGCGCTGCACCACTTGTTATTGCTTTGGTTGCTAGCACATGCTACCGTGGCCTGTACTTTTCATGGAAGAAGACAACTTGTCTGTAAACACTTGTCATCAGTGGTAGTGAAACTTGAGAAAGTGAGACTTAAAGAATTGCAAAAGGCTGCAAAAGTTCACCATCAAGGTAACAGTTATGCCTTGGGCCAATCAGTGTGCTTCAAGAGGACTGTCAGAAACCTTCAGTAACCACTTACCAAGCCCCCTTCCTATCAATGTATGGTTACCAGGAGGTCAGTATGGTTACTTGTTTCAACCACTGAAAAAAAATTATGTTTTCCATTCCTAAGTTAACATCTCAAAATAATAATTTAATAATTGAGTTAGTTATCTTAAAATTTCAACTTCCTGACTCAAACTTCATAGAAAATCATTTGAAATGGAAAATAACTTAATTTTAACTTAATTTTGTTTTAGTTAACATAATCAATTGTGATATTACAGCTCAATTCAGTGTTTTGAATCACTGGTCTGTGATGAGAAACTGCCAAGAAGGCAGTTTGGTTAATCCAGGCTAGATACTGAGGAAGGACTTTTATTAACTGGCTAGGTAGACCGAGTCAGCTAGAAAGGATGTGCAGCACTTTTGGGGGATTAAGGAATAAATTAGAAATATAATGGAGAATGAAGGGAGCATGCTGAGAAGGAAGTAGGAGTACTCTGAGGAGCTCATGAATGAAGAAAATGAGAGGGAGAGACAGACGGAGGACAGTTTGTGAATCAAGCTGTGTAGAGGATTACTAACGAGGAAGTGAGGGCAGCTGGTCCAGATGACATACCTGTTGAGGTACCGAGATGACTGTGAAAGACAGCAGTGGACTTTTTAACTACAATACAGTTTTATATAGCACATTTAAAAACCCAAAGGCACACCAAAGTGGAGAGTCAACATAAGGGGGCCGGGGACTGGTGAGTGTCAGCACCACAGTCCAGGATGAGACAAGAAACATCCACGAATACATCACGAAGATGGCCCCAACTGACAGCGTGCTCAGTGAATACCTCAGGCAGCAGAAACCCAAGAAAGAGGAGGAAGGCGAGGAACCATCATGGAAGCTCTGAGTACAAGATCCATAGAGGCTGGGGTCTATCACACCAGGCAAGACCCCAGGTGCAGGCTGTGTAAAGATGCCCCAGAGACAATCCAGCACATAACAGCAGGGTGCAAGATGCTAGCAGGCAAGGCATACATGGAACGCCATAACCAAGTGGCCGGTATATTGTACAGGAACATCTGTGCCGAGTATAACCTGGAAGTCCCAAGGTCAAAATGGGAGATGCCCCCAAGAGTGATGGAGAATGACCGAGCTAAGATCCTGTGGGACTTCCAGATGCAGACAGACAAAATGGTGGTGGCTAACCAACCGGACATAGTGGTGGTAGACAAACAGAAGAAGACGGCTGTAGTGATCGATGTAGCGGTTCCGAATGACAGCAATATCAGGAAGAAGGAACACGAGAAGCTGGAGAAATACCAAGGGCTCAGAGAAGAGCTCGAGAGGATGTGGAGGGTGAAGGTAACGGTGGTCCCCGTGATAATCGAAGCACTAGGTGCGGTGACTCCCAAGCTAGGCGAGTGGCTCCAGCAGATCCCGGGAACAACATCGGAGATCTCTGTCCAGAAGAGCGCAGTCCTGGGAACAGCTAAGATACTGCGCAGGACCCTCAAGCTCCCAGGCCTCTGGTAGAGGACCCGAGCTTGAAGGATAAACCGCCCGCAGGGGCGTGCTGGGTGTTTTAATATATAAATATTATGCGGAGACTCAGGTCGTTTGGAAGTGGAGGGCCCACTCCTGAAGACCTTCTATGACTCTGTGGTGGCCTCAGCCATCTTTTATGGTGTGGTCTGCTGGGGACAGGAAGAGACTGAACAGGCTGATCCGAAGGGCCAGCTCTGTTCTAGGATGCCCTCTGGACCCAGTGGAGGTGGTGAGTGACAGGAGAATGGTGGCTAAGCTGTCATCCCTGTTGGACAACATCTCCCACCCCATGCAGGAGACTGTGACAGCACTGAGCAGCTCCTTCAGTGGGAGACTGCGGCACCCACGGTGTGGGACGGAGAGATTTCGCAGGTCTTTCCTCCCCACTGCTGTCAGACTCCACAACAAAGTCTTTAACTGATCAAACACACACATCCACACATGTGCAATAACACTAATGTGCAATAATCTTTTCTGGCATCATTGTATTTTTACTCAGTTGTATATAGCATTTGTAGTCTATTTTTATCTTATTGTATATTTTATTCTACTGTATATAGTATTTTATTTTATTCTATTCTGTACAGTTGTGTACTGTATTTATTCTTATTTTATTTTATTCTAATTTTTGCTTCATAACTTTTGCACTGTCCACTTCCTGCTGTGACAAAACAAATTTCCCACGTGTGGGACTAATAAAGGTTATCTTATCTTATCTTATCTTATCTTATAAGAGATATTGTATTTTTCAAATATGAACCCCAAGGTTAGCATATACAAAGAGAATAATAAAGGGCCCAATACAGACCCCTGGGGCACACCACAACAGAGGGGGGCAACAGAGGAACAGTATCCTCCCATCACAACAGAGAAAGATCTATCTGTGAGGTAAGAATTAAACCAGTTAAGGGCAGAACCCTTGATGCCTACAACATGCTCTAGCCTCCTCAAGAGTATATTATGATCAACCATGTCAAAGGCTGAAGACAGATCCAATAAAACTAAAACGGCGGGGCGACCAGAGTCAGCAAATACAAGAAGATCATTATAGACTCTTAGCAGGGCCGTTTCAGTGCTATGGTGTGGCTTAAAGCCAGACTGGTATTTGTCAGTAATATTATTTGCAGCTAAGTTAGCCTGTATTTGGAGAAAGACGGCTTTCTCTAAAATTTTTGATAAAAATGGAAGTTTCGAGATTGACCTATAATTGGCAGGGTCTTTCTGATCGAAATTACTTTTTTTAAGAACGGGGTGCACTGCCGCATGTTTAAAAGCAGTCGGGACACAGCCCACTAACAATGATAAATTCATTAAAAATAAGATGCAAGGCCCAATTTCCTCAAAACCTTCCTTAATAATTCGGGATGGAAGGATATCATGCACAGAATTTGAGTTTCTCAATTGTTCAATTATTCCCTTAAGAGTGGAGAGTGATAACAGCTCAAAGTGAGAAAAGGTGGACATGCATCCTAAAACCGGAACAGGATTCAGCACAAGAGAGTGAGAGTGTGAAGCCTTCAGCAATAAAACTTTTCCACTAAAATGATTATTAGATTATTTAATACAAGAGAGGAGAAGAAGTATACTGGTTCAACTGTTCAAGAACAATGGTGATGTGCAGAGCTACATTAACTATAGAGGGATACAGTTGATGAGCCATATCATGAAGCTATGGGAAAGAGTTGTTGCAAGCAGCAGTATGGCTTTTGGTATACATAAGGTATACAAAATGTTAGAAAGAGTTGCACTGTGTCTTTGTGGATCTGGAGAAAACATATGATAAGGTTCAAAGAGAGGACCTGTGGTACTGCATAGGAAGTCAGAAGTGGCACAGAAATATGTCGGGGTGGTGCAGGACATGTATGACAACAGCAAGACTCTGGTGATGTAGGAAAGACAGATGAGTTCAAAGTGGAGATGGAATTATATCAGGGATCTGCCCTGATGTTATATGTGGTTTGGTGGATGTTGGGTCTTACAAAAAAAGCAGAAGATTTTGGTTGGGAGTGACCAGAACAGACAGGATTAGAAATTATCAAAGGTAAAGCTCAGGGCAAGCGTTTGGAGATGAAGTTCGAAAGGCAAGGGTGAGATGGTTTGGACATCTACAAAGGATTGATATTGGATATATTGGAAAATAGAAGTCCAAGATCGAGCTGCCAGCTGGGAGGAAAAGAGGAAGACCACAGAGAAGGTTCATGGATGTGGTGAAGGAGGACATGCAGAGGGCTACTGTATCAGCGGAGGATGCTAGGGATGGGGTGAAATGGAGGGAGATGATCTCTGTTGTAATCGCCAAAGGGAGCAGCCAAAAGAAGTAGAAGAATTTTTCATGACTGTGGTTTCCTTGGTGTTCCTTATTGTTTCTCCTGTCTTGTCTTTCTTTGTTTAAACTTTTGTCTTCTAGTATTGCTTTGTCTGTATCTTAATGTGAGTATCTTAATGAGTCGTCTTGTATCGATGTTTGATCTTCACCTGCGTCTTGTTCACGCAACTGTCTCTCATCCCGACATATTCTACAATATGCTCCCCTCTTCCTTGTGTACTTTGTCATGGCGTTTATTCAGTGTGCCTCTATATTTCCTGGTATCATACTGATCTTTTAAATCTGGTTCTGAACTTTTTGTATTTAGTTCAGGACTTTGATGACCTGAAATAAAGGCTTCTCTTTATTTAGAATTCAGTCTGCAGTATTGTGAAATATTCAAAAGATAAAAAATAATGGAAATTAGTGAATTGATAAGCTGAAGAGAAAACAAAACAAAGCAAATAAGTCACATTTTTAGAAATATATGATGATTCTAATGTATACAATATACATTTTATGATTACAACTTTCTTGGTTTTTTCCAGTGTCAATTTATCATGAGATGAATTTAAGAAAAAAGATGAACAATTATTCAGACACAGCAGCTGTCCAAGTCCATGAGTATACACAAAATAACACCACATTGAACACCAGCAAAATGAAAGTTTAATTACACACGTGGTCATTAGGAAGACGGTGGTGATGAGACACAGCTGAAATGAATTAACTCAATGAGAGAGAAGTAAAAACTAGAGACAATGCTCAAGATGGCAGACACACATGGCAGATTAACTCAGGAATACTGGTGGAGGCTAAGGAAATAAAAAAAACATGAACTTCCAGTGAAGAAACAACATAAGCCAGGGACCAGGATGGGATGTATATTTGCTTACATGTGTTCCAAAATAAACAAATAATAAAATAAACACACACACACAAAGGATTTTTCAAGTTATTTGCATGAAATGTGGTAATCAAATATATCTGTCTGATTTCACAAAAATGCAAACATTTTAAAAGGCATTTAAAATCCTCCGGGTAAACTGATGATGGTTGGAAAAATGTGCTTTAAAACTGTGCAGCAGTTTGGGAAATACATTTGGGAATAATTAAATAGCAATGATTAACTGATGAGGCTAATAACCCTATCCTCATCGGTATATCATTGTACAACCAATTGGGGGTTAGGGTGCGAATGTGAATAAACACAATGCAGACGTTTTGCATACACTGGAAAAAAAAAGGCATTTAAAATAAAATATATATTAGTGCTGTCAGCGTTAATCCCGTTAAAATAACGATAATGCCACAACTGCATTAACGCGCCAAATCTCCGTTAACGAGTTACCGCAAATCGCCTCGCAACGCGTTGACAACGTGCAACCCCATGCACGGGCCGATCCGCGGTAACTCGTTAACAGAGATTTGGCGCGTTAATGCATATATTTATAGATTATATATATTTTGGCCAAATATACCAGTAAAAAAGTAATTGAAATAACACTAGAACATGTCCATCTGCGTTGTAATTTATGAGTAGTATGACCCGCACACCTACAGTAAAGTCATAGTGTACGTTAGATGTTTTCCATTTTTATATAAATCAAACCCACCATACACATTCATTCTGTCCATTGATGTGTTGCTTGTGTCTAGGATCTGTTCACTGCTACAGGATGTAAAACGGCATTCATATTAGAGATAAATATTAATGATATTAATATTCTTCTATAGTTAGTTATCATTAAGTCTACTATAAAATGAAAAGACATATGAAAACTTTATTCTTGGCTGCTGCTTTTTCATGACACCTGGTTATAAGAACAAGGTCCAGAGGACTGAAATAGGTGAGCTCTGTTAAGAGATCACAGCACAAATAAGTGAGGAAATGAATCCACTGTTATGTATTTATGAATTTGTTTCATGATATCTACAGCTGCTGTTTTGCACTGTTAAAATTATTAATGTATGTTCCAGTTGGGAGTTCAATTCAATTCAATTCAATTTTATTTATATAGCGCCAAATCACAACAAAGTCGCCTCAAGGCGCTTTATATTGTACAGTAGATAGCACAATAATAAATACAGAGAAAAACCCAACAATCATATGACCCCCTATGAGCAAGCACTTTGGCGACAGTGGGAAGGAAAAACTCCCTTTTAACAGGAAGAACCCTCGTGCAGAACCAGGCTCAGGGAGGGGCGGCCATCTGCTGTGACCGGTTGGGGTGAAAGAAGGAAAACAGGATGAAAGACATGCTGTGGAAGAGAGACAGAGATTAGTAACAGATATGATTCGATGTAGAGAGGTCTATTAACACATAGTGAGTGAGTGAGAAAGGTGACTGGAAGGGAAAAACTCAATGCATCATGGGAATCCCCGGCAGCCTACGTCTATTGCAGCATAACTAAGGGAGGATTCAGGGTCACCTGGTCCAGCCCTAACTATATGCTTTAGCAAAAAGGAAAGTTTTAAGCCTAATCTTGAAAGTAGAGATAGTGTCTGTCTCCCGAATCCAAACTGGAAGCTGGTTCCACAGAAGAGGGGCCTGAAAACTGAAGGCTCTCCCTCCCATTCTACTTTTAAATACTCTAAGAACAACAAGTAGGCCTGCAGAGCGAGAGCGAAGTGCTCTAATAGGGTGATATGGTACTACAAGGTCATTAAGATAAGATGGGGCCTGATTATTTAAGACCTTGTATGTGAGGAGCAGGATTTTGAATTCAATTCCGGATTTAACAGGAGTTGAACCCTCTCTCCCTCTAGACTCCATCATCCAAAGAGATCGCATCCCCCTTCAAAGCCCATGTTATGGTGACGTCATCATAATCTTGTACCAGTATTATGTGGACAAAATTGCCTATGTGGTTGAATTTTAAAAAAATACTTTTATTTTTTAAAGCTTGTTGTGGAAAATCCGAAATATAACACCTGTCTATTGGATTGAAAGTTTTACAAAGGTCCATATGTGCTGAATTGGCAGTGACATGCTTGTCTTAGTAATAGCACTGGATCCCCTTGGAATGAGCAGACAGGAAGACTTCTATGGTCAAAACAATACTAGGCATGCTTCCATGGTTGGTAAGAGATGTCAGTAAAGGTAATATAATTGCAAGTACAGTTAATAAGCTCAAGGCAGGGTGCTACTTAACTGCAGGGAAGCAGTTTTTTTAACACATGCAACCTGCAAAAATTCTGGCTTTAAATATCCTTGTCAGGTCATTTGACTTTGTGGGTTAGATGAGAGACTTTTTTCTCTCCCTGATGTGTGCAAGAGAAGTGTGGCTGGAAAATAATGGGACCAACCACAAAGACTGTCAGTTCTCACTAGCTGCCTGGGGGAGGCAAAGCACCCAGTACATTGAGACTATCACCGTACTGAGATCGGTTTTAATCATTAATTAGCTACACGATGACGAAAATGGCTCCAAGAAAAGCGGAAAGACTGGCAGTCTGACATCTAGCTATTTTCTGTTTTGTGCAGATTCACCAAGGTGCCAATCTCATACATATTCACTATCAAAGCTTGTCTGTTTTCTGCTTCTTAGTAAGCACCCAAAGCATGAATTTGTGAGTCAATAAATTTAGTTTTAAAACGTGGAGTACAGCTCTGAACTTTTCTGGACAATGTCTGAAGGAGATGCATGTAAGGATGCAACTAATAAAGTGATTGTACTGAATTGTACTGTTGTGAGTGTAGCACAGATAATAGTCTGTTGGATTCACAGCAAGGGAGAGGTTGTCCTGCATCCCTCTACTTAAGCAGCAGCTCTGCCTAACCAGAGAATCTCCATTAATGATGAACATGGCCGATGAAAACTCACACATATTGTGTGCATGTGAGAAAAGATCACACTGGACAATATCCAGGCCTTATTTTTAAAACATTTTCCACAGATGTATGAAAAGAAAGAGCTTTTCAAATTTTAGCAATTTAAAGAAAACAAGTCTTTTGATATCTTGCTATAAATACACTATTCAGCTCCTCGCTGAAATTAAGCTGAGTCAAAGTTCAATCAAAAAACCTCTTTCATGCTCATTCACGTTGTTTTTTCTTAGCCCCCTTGTTTTTGTGTGTGTTGTATGTAGCTGGTAATGTGAATGATTTGCAATACGTTCAGCCTTGGAACCCAGGGGAAGAGTTAAAATGTCAGTAGGTCTTGATTTGACAACCTGACATAACGACTTTTAGAGGGGAAAAACAACTCAAGGTTCTTTCTTCAATGCAACACTGACATGTAAAATTGCCAGAGAATTTCCAGTGAAATGCATTTATTTGTGATGGATGTTTGCGTGTTTGAGTCTGCAGCAACATGAAACGCAAAATGCCCACAAAAATAAAAGGTGCAAAGCCTCACAACAGTTCAAGAGAAACTGACTGATTGAAAGAAAATGGTTTCCTGAGTTTTGCGTTTTTCTGTGTTTCTCTTTCGCACTTCACACCCACATGTAACAGCAAACAGATTAGCAAGGAACAAAAGGGCAAGGAAGAGGTTCACTGTGGTGTAGACACCGTGTGAGTAATATGGAGGTGACTGAGAGAGAACCACCACAAAACCCTTTCTGATGCAAATTTTTTAAAAAAAAGATCACATAGGATAGCATTTTTTTCCTTTATAAAAGTGCATTATTACTTTAAAACATCTTTAATTACACAATGAAAATTTACTTCAGAGGGCATATTTTATTATTCAAACGCCAGTAATTATTTTTTGTTTGTTTTATGTGGATGAAGAAAAACTTACTTTTTCAGACACACTGTCCTTTGCAAAATGCCAACTTTTCTAACTTCCTAAGTGCCCATTTAGCCATTTTCATGCCATTTTTCACCTAAGTATTTTGCCTTTATTTTCGATAATTGTGTTTAAAAACAGTAGTCCATTTTCAAACCCACTGCTCTTCACCGATCTGGTTTCGTTCATATCAGTAATTGTGTAATGTTACATTAAAAAAATGTAGATGAGATGGATACATTGTTAAAGGTTTATATATTACATTGGATCGGTTTTAGTTTTCTTCCCTAAAAAACTTGTTTGTTGTTGTTGTTTTGTTTATTTTTGGGCAGGAAAAAGATGTTAAAGCCACTTTACTGTATTTCCTACTTGTAAGGAAACATGATATGAAAGAGAGTTGTTCCGTAATACCCAGGTTTCGAGTATAAGTATAAATATTTGTCATGGCTGAAATACGAGCAGTTTAGGTTATGAAATGATCAGAGTTAACTTCCTGTTCAACAAGGTTAACAAAGAGCTGTCTTCTTTGTCCTCTAATACTCTGACAATGAATATCCATCCCAACCCTTCCACTCAAGGAGCAACCTTCACAGTTAATGCAGTGGAAGCCTGCCAAAAGTCCATTATTTACTAACTAGCTGATACATATATCTTTGGTTTGCACCTGGACAGTTAATGAATATTGCTTGCTAGTCAACCTGCCAGTCTTGTTAGGGTCAGCTGATAACTTTCAAACATATGAGGTAAAAAACAAACTGTTACATCCCCTAGGAGGATGTCTCTTCTCCCTACTAACCCTTTGTTTTGTCCAGGCTCCACCTCCTGTCCTGATTGGATGCTGCGCAGAGTCTGGCTAATTGGTAATCAGCAGAGCACTATTTAAGGCCTGTGGAGCTGTGCTTCTGTGCCCTCTGGCCATTTTGGTTGTCATACCGGTGCAGGCTTGCATGCCTTTGTACCTTGTATGAGCATTGTTGTTTTCATGTTCAGACTGCTGTAGGGGAGAGCTGCCTTTTGCTTTGACACCCTGTTTTTCTCCTGTTTATGTGTTGTTAGGTAGGTTATGGTTATAGGTTGTATATTTTG
>JAQSNX010004442.1:0-45632 GCA_029532605.1 Oreochromis grahami | reverse complement strand
GTGTTGTGTTTAGTATGTTGCTTTGTTGGGTTTTTTTGGGGTTTTTTTTGCTTGTCTTCTCCTTTTTCTCTCAACAGTTGATCCAGGAGATTTTTTTCTTTCTCTTTGTCTTTGTAAGTGCCCTTTCTCACTGTCCCTTTTCCCTTCTGTTTTTCTTTTCCTTCCTCTCTTTCTTTCTCCCTTTCCTATCCCCCAGTCATGTCTGTCCCATCTGTAACAACTGAAAATAAAATAAATAATAATAACAAAGTTTGATCAAATGGACCAATACGGCAATGCCATGATGATCCATTTGGCAGAATAAATCCATTTGGTATCCTTGTTGGTCTTCAGACAACAATTCTGACGGCTTAAGAACCAAATGGGACAGGCAAAAAAAAAAAAAAAAAACTCCCAATGTAATGACTGTTATGTAACATAATAACTGGAACACTCGCAAAATCCAGGACATCATTCCTCACTAGCCTCCCACCCACCAACAGGACCAGCTGCATTATTATAATGCCAAGCTGGGCCACATGGCACTACAGTTTTAGGTTACAGACTCGTGGTTGTGGATTTGTTTTTGCTGTGGTACAAACAGTCAAAGCTGTTTCACACAAACTTTCTCTATCATGCTTAGAAAGTAGTTGCTCATTCCTGACTGATCATTAGTAAGAATAGCTGAAAATTATAAAACAGGTTATTATTATAGCAGAAATAACACAACAATAAAGAATGGGAGAGTGAAACAAATAACGAGCGGATGAGGAAATGGGTGGGATGGGACACAAACAAGGAAAACACGCAAAGTTAGTAAAACTACCCACAACAAGAACTAAAGTGCACAAAGTAAATATAGGAACTAACTAAAGATGGCAAACATAGACAAGACCAAATACTAAACATGACACCAGAATACGATGCATGAAGACTACACATGATGACAGACACAAGGAAAAGCTGAAAAATAACCAGAGAAAAGACAGAAAGTGAAACAGGGTCGAAAATCAAATAAGCCACAAATTAAATTCCAGCCTAAAGTCAAGAGTAACTAATAACAAAAGATTTCAATAACAAAGCAAGACAGCAAACCACAAGGAACCCATACAAAGGATAATAGAAATAGATCTTATAAACACAAGGGAATAATACAACAACTACCTAATTAATAGGAAGCTAAGTACTAAAGTACTAAACACACAAACCTGTAGAACTTAAATAATAAGCTTAAGCAAAGCTTAAACGATGGACCGACTCCACAAAAAGACCATTTTCTCATCCTGTCAGCACTTAAGAATCGTAGACAGTCTTCTATAGATTTGCATTTAAGGTTCGCAGGTCGACGACTCTCTACCCAGACAACCCAGAGCAGACTGCAAAAGCTAATGTTCAGTATCATAGGGCTGCCAGGAAGCCTGCCATGACTGCCCTTCACCATCAGTCCTGTTTGCACTCTGTCAGCAATATGTGCACTGGAATCGGAACATCTGGAGGAACATTATCAGTGATGAGTCCAAAGTCTATCCTTGGCAGTTGGACTGTAGGATCAAAGTGTGGAACCTTGTGTTGATTGCTTCACTGATATGGTAACAGCCTTTGGTGGAGACAGTGTGATGCTGTGGGTCGGCATCTCCCTTACTGGAAAAACAAGGCTTGTCATCATTAGCCTGGGCCCAAAATAAGAGTCTACCTCCATAATTTGTGAATGCAGAGGATCGAATGGCCTGCATGCATTCCTGACCTCGACCCAACTGAACACTTGTGGGATCAGCTTGAGTGTGCTGTTTGTGCCAGAGTCACCAACACAACCACAATGGCTGACTGATGACAAATGCTGTTTGAAGAATGGGATGCCATTCAATAATGGTGTGTGACCAAGCTGGCCACCAGCATGAGGACTTGGTGCCATGCATATGGTTCTTCCACATGCCACCGAGGCCCTTGTTTGTTAAATAAACTGCTAAATGTCTTGTTTCTTTTTATTTCAGTCATCCAATCCAATAAACAACACCGAACAAGAGTCAGTAGTAGAATAAGCTGTTTGGCTTAGGTTTTATTTGAACTGTTATGATGCCTTATACAATTCTTATACAATTATTCTAATATGTATCTTCTATCTTATTAATGTAAACAAGGTTTACCTACAGTAATATTTTACTTTTCTCATTGTGATTAATTATATCAATACCAAACAGCACAAACATGCCAAACAATACTGTAGCATGGACATGTACTAGTGAGAAAATGTCCCCTTTAATCATGACCGTAAACTAGATATTTAAAAAAAGCTGCACTAACACACATCAAACTGTGAAACTACCTGTTACTATCAGCCGTCTGAGCTGCATTGCCACAGAAGGTTAACAATGTTAACAAGCAGCTTGTCCCAATACTTCATACAATACTTAAAGTATCATATCTGGTTATTATATATTATACTGCTGTAGTATAGAACCATTCACATCATTTCTAAATTTAAAATGAGAGATAATTTAATTTTAGTAGTATTATTAATGCTTTCAGCACTTCAGTTATCAGTTAAATGCCTCAGGAGGGTAGAAAGTTTATTAGGTTATTGCTGTCTCTAATATCAGATATTACTCATGAGAAGAAAAGACATATTTCAAGTTTCATAACTAATTACTTTCATGATTCATTTTGTAACATATGAAAAAAAATGCCATTGGTGGGAATTGGGGGAGCTGATATATGAACCAGATGCACAGACGGGAGGTGTACTCCTTAAAAATTGCTGACACCAAAATCAATGAACAATAATTATGCATAGCTGCAGAGAACAGTCCATGAAAGCACCTAGCAAACCATTAACATGCTGCACATGTACTAATCAATCATCTTATAGGCATCATCGACTGCAGATAAACTCGTGCACTGACTGAGACAGAGCCACATCGAAAGTCAAGCAGCAGGCCCCAAAGTGACAAAAACTACAGTTCCCAGAGTGGGTGCATGAGGTTGGCTCCAAAAGTAACTCAATCCCAATAAATTCTGTTTTAAAAACTCAACTTTGCAGCAGAAACTAACATGCTTGAAGCCTAATACAAAATAAGGAGGATGGGGAAAAAAGGCTTAAAGTTACATATGGTTAAGGTGTATCCACTTTCACTGAGATAGGTGTTGTTTCACCTTGTTTAGCATTCAGTTGTACTAAAAATGCTAAGGAAGTGTTTCATAAACTGATGGGCCTTGAAGGTACTTTAGCTGGACCACCACATTTCGTTTGCAATGACGCAGAAAAAAAATCAGAGATCGTTAAATTTTGTACTTTAGCATAAATTTGCTATCAAATATTTAAAAACAAAAGAATTAGAACTACACTATAGGGTTTAAACCATATGGATACTATTGTTGTTGTCCTTCATTTTCTGACCTGTTTTTGAAACTGAGCTGGTCCCACGTCTTTTCATTAGCTGGAAAAAAAAAAACTAAAATAGGACTGTCTATTATGTGGTAAATGTAAACTTGTTACTGAAGAGAAAACCTGTTCCAGCAGGTTTAAAGAGACATGCACAACAGGTCAATATTTTACAATATATTTTCAGCGAATGAATTGATCAATGAGGTTCTTGTTTGTTTGTTTCTTTTTTCTTCATTTTGAGTCCACAGACCCAAAGGCGGGCAAATTTCCAAAATCACTATACAGATTTGTTTCCAGCAAGTGTGCTTTTCGGCAGGGAGCAAAGGTAAGTCAGGCAAGGTGGAAGGCAGAAAGGCAGACAGACTGGTGTGGTATGTAGGTTTCCTATGGCAAACTAAGAAGCAAAGGTAAGAAACGGTAACAAAGCAAGGTGAAGTTTACATAGCAAGTCAACATGGTGTGAGTAACTCTACCACATTGAGCAGGATAACAATCTGGAAATGTGTGCAGAGGTGAGCCAAATTTATAAACTCCAGATGAGCACTTAATGTGACACAGGTGTTGCAGCAGGAGTCTGAGGAGTTAAGTGCATGATGTGCACATGATAACGAGAACGATGTCATGTTTAATGATGAATGAGAACCCCAAAGCAGACTCTTGAGCAATGAAGGATCAAAATAAAGATGAACCTTTATTGTAAGTCCATGGTTAAGCAGAGGAAACACTAGGGAAAATACTAGAAACTCTATGAAGCTACAACAAGCAGAGACAAACTAAGGGTACTATACATCCAGAGACACTCAGAGAAGGTGATGCAGGAAACACAAGTGTAAATATCTGGGCAAAGAAGATTAGACGAAAGTAAAACTGAATACTAACACCTGAGACAAAAACATAACACCTAACACAGGGATAAAGCCAGACAAGGCACACAGGTAACTGTTACTGGGGATAAATGCAAAGGAAATACAGACATGTGGAAAAACTAAACAGCGGGCAAACTAAGAATCAAATTACACATAATGATAAAGAGAACTTAGGAGTCCAAAAGTACACAAAACGCTGGGTCAAGGATCCAGCAAAACGAGGACAGAGTGATGGCAGGCAAGCACCTGGAGGTGGAGGAACCATGACAAAACCCCAACAAGAAAACTGTCAGAAGAAACAGAATAAATGAAAACACAGAGAAGGAAACTGTTCATCCTGGATGTGATGGTAAGAGTTGTGATTTTCATTTCACTATGGTAGTCTTAAGAGTAGGAGTGGCTATGCCATTCACACAGGGACCAAAAAGGGCTTTCTAGGGGAGCTCAGGTTTATACAGTGGCTTGCAAAAGTATTCGGCCCCCTTGAACTTTCCCACATTTTGTCACATTACAACCACAAACATGAATCAATTTTATTGGAATTCCAGGTGAAAGACCAATACAAAGTGGTGTACACGTGAGAAGTGGAACAAAAATCATACATGATTCCAAACATTTTTTACAAATAAATAGCTGCAAAGTGGGGTGTGCATAATTATTCAGCCCCCTGAGTCAATACTTTGTAGAACCACCTTTTGCTGCAATTACAGCTGCCAGTCTTTTAGGTTATGTCTCTACCAGCTTTGCACATGTAGAGACTGAAATCCTTGCCCATTCTTCTTTGCAAAACTGCTCCACAACTGCCCTGTGACGGCCTCAGAGGTTGTGTAAGAGAATATTGGGAGCAACAGCACCATGAAGTCCAAAGAACACACCAGACAGGTCAGGGATAAAGTTATTGAGAAATTTAAAGCAGGCTTAGGCTACAAAAAGATTTCCCAAGCCTTGAACATCCCACAGAGCACTGTTCAAGCCATCATTCAGAAATGGAAGGAGTATGGCACAACCGTAAACCTACCAAGACAAGGCTGTCCACCTAAACTCACAGGCCGAACAAGGAGAGCGCTGATCAGAAATGCAGCCAAGAGGCCCATGGTGACTCTGGACGAGCTGCAGAGATCTACAGCTCAGGTGGGGGAATCTGTCCATAGGACAACTATTAGTGATGCACTGCACAAAGTTGGCCTTTATGGAAGAGTGGCAAGAAGAAAGCCATTGTTAACAGAAAACCATAAGAAGTCCCGTTTGCAGTTTGCCACAAGCCATGTGGGGGACACAGCAAACATGTGGAAGAAGGTGCTCTGCTCAGATGAGACCAAAATGCAAAACGCTATGTGTGGCGGAAAACTAACACTGCACATCACTCTGAACACACCATCCCCACTGTCAAATATGGTGGTGGCAGCATCATGCTCTGGGGGTGCTTCTCTTCAGCAGGGACAGGGAAGCTGGTCAGAGTTGATGGGAAGATGGATGGAGCCAAATACAGGGCAATCTTGGAAGGAAACCTCTTGGAGTCTGCAAAAGGCTTGAGACTGGGGCGGAGGTTCACCTTCCAGCAGGACAACGACCCTAAACATAAAGCCAGGGCAACAATGGAATGGTTTAAAACAAAACATATCCATGTGTTGGAATGGCCCAGTCAAAGTCCAGATCTAAATCCAATCGAGAATCTGTGGCAAGATCTGAAAACTGCTGTTCACAAACGCTGTCCATCTAATCTGACTGAGCTGGAGCTGTTTTACAAAGAAGAATGGGCAAGGATTTCAGTCTGTAGATGTGCAAAGCTGGTAGAGACATACCCTAAAAGACTGGCAGCTGTAACTGCAGCAAAAGGTGGTTCTACACAGTATTGACTCAGGGGCTGAATAATTATGCACACCCCACTTTGCAGCTATTTATTTGTAAAAAAATGTTTGGAATCATGTATGATTTTTGTTCCACTTCTCACGTGTACACCACTTTGTATTGGTCTTTCACCTGGAATTCCAATAAAATTGATTCATGTTTGTGGTTGTAATGTGACAAAATGTGGAAAAGTTCAAGGGGGCCGAATACTTTTGCAAGCCACTGTATTTCCTGTCATATAATTCAAACACTTTTGGGGCTGAAAACACAGACTTCTTGTTTCACACACAGCCCACACTGTTTATTACACTTTAATGTTTATGGAAAATAAATGACATTCATCCCGGGCCATATTGGCAGAGCTTTTAGAGTTGCTGACACTTTGGCTGCTTATTGTTGTTTACACAGTCAGTTGTGTGGTTTCAGACTGAGCTGTGCTCAGAACAGCCTCACAGAGAGGTGTTAAGTGTGCACTGATATAAATTCTACAGGATTCAGTATACAGTAAGCACATCCAACCGATGGACATAAATACACGACATAATATACGATTAAATCTGACACCAGAAGTTTTCCACATGTGAAGAGGGGCAGGAAACAGACCGGGCAAAGAGCAGAGAATCAAATTGAAGCCATTGTAAAAGTGGCTTTCTTTCTTTTTCTATCTCCTGTGTAGAGTTTAATAGTTGTGGATAAGTACAGGATAAGGGAATGTACATTTGATGCTGGTGCTTTTGCTTTACTTTCTTACAAAACTCAGCCCCTGCTGTGACAGCAAGACAAAGAGTGTTTATGATTTTTTACTTGCAAATTGAGATTTAGCTTCTTAAAGTGAACCCATTGTGCTCATTGTAGAGCCATATATTTCTTTTGGAACTCTACTGGATTAGCTTTGCATCATTCACTGCTCCCTATTTATCTTAATAGTGTTTTCACACCTGTGGTGTTTAGTCCGTTTAAATCAAATTCTGGTTTGTTTTCCCCCTTTGTGTGCTCCCTTTGTGCAGGTGTGAACACACTAATTGCACCAAAATAACCGCACCAAGACCCTTTGAAGGTGGTCACCGTGCAGTTCCAAATGAACTCAAGAGCGGTTCGTGTATGGTGTGAATGTGATCAGACCTTGATCCAACCCAATTACCACATATATGTTGTAAGTTCCCTTAGCCACATGTGCTGTGTACTCTGGGATGCAGGTGTTCAAAGATCTGTATGGGCTAGCAGCTAGCTGTGAAAAGAAGGTATATTCTCCATGTTCTCCTACAGTCCAGAACACAGCACCTTCTTCCTGTATTTACTTTTGTTCCTCCCACACAAGACTCATCTAAGTGAACTGAATATTCTTGGAATTTTCTCTGTGAAAAGAAACCAAATGATGGGGAAAAACCACAACCTTAAAAACTCATCAACTGATTTGGACCAGAGTAAATGAACTCTAAGTGTGCAAACGCCATTATAATAGGTGTTGGTGTAGCCCTAGTTCATCTTAAATGAGTGATTCACAAGTTTTAAAACAGAAGTCATCAAATCTGGAAGTAGTGCACAACATTTCACTAAATTTTCATGTGTTAAACAACATGTTGCAGTATTGTTGAGCAGTTCAGGGTGTAAACAATAAAAATAATAAAAGGAGAACAAAACAAAACACGACACTGAGCCCACAGCAGATATCTTTTCTCAGTGACATCACACACATCTAAGAGTAGACAAACAAGCTGCAGAAAGAGCATTTAGAACAGCTTCGATCCCGAGCTTTTAGTACATTAAAAAGATCTCATTGTTTGAAACACTGGCCATGCAAAATATATGTATTGCTTCAGTAAAAAACCATAATACTGCATAAACAACAATACTAGATTTTTTCCCCTAAAAATACCAACATCATCCTCAAAATTGCTTCATCTCACAATTGTATTATTTATAAGCTGAAGTATGGGATGTTTGATCTTATATATAAATAAACAGCTATAAAATATTTACCCACAAGTGCAACATCAGAGGGTCCAAACAGATCATTTGCAATTAAGAATGAATGCATGAGCAAGGCTATAAAAGAACTCAATGTTGGCTTTAAAGGAGCGTGATTCATCATGTTAAGGAACTTCCTGAACGAGATTTAAACTAGAGTGAGATACTTGATAAAGATGGGACAGGCTGTCTGAGGATGACAGGGTTTTCAAACATAAGCTAAAAGAGAGCTGCAGCAGTGGTTCTGCAAGAAGAGCCGTATCTCCAAGATTAGAATTTACATTTACCACCCCGAAAACATTGTGCATTTTGCTGTCTATGAAACTTTGGGATTTAAAAAACCTGTAAGTGCTTTTTGTTGCCACAAATACTGTCAGTGGAAACTTGGATTTTATTGGTTGCTCATTGTGAATGACAAGCTACAAGGACAAGGTCTGCAGATAATGTCAAAGAAGAAAAACACTTGTTCAGAAAAGTACAATATAAACTGGAAAACATGAAAAGAAGCCTGATGAATACTGACAGCACTGTGTTTGGACAGAGGAAACAAAAATCAAGCATGAAATGGGGTTCAGTGATGGCACGGACCTGGCCGTGACCACTGCAGTGGCATCATCATGAAGCGGGAGTGTGTGTGAGCCTGCCTGAGTAAATGGGGTGTTGGTGAGATGACATTAATAAATACATAGTACTGTGAATACAAGTTTGTTAACCCAAATACTGAAAGAACAGGCTTCCAGTCTGAAGACGCTTGGCATGAGAAAGATGCACTTCTGATCCCAAACACACTGCAACAACCACAAAAAAGCAGTGATGCTGTTTTAAAATCTACACTTCTTCATCGCATAGATCAGCGGTCCCCAACCTTTTTTGCACATTTTTCCATGTCCATTTTCATGGACCAGCCATTAAGGTATCGCGGATAAATAAAACAAAATAAAATGATACGACCAAGACAAAAACAGTGGTATTTTGTAAATATAACAATAAACGTGAATTCACTGTGTAATTGTGTAACTTTATTAGCAGTGTCCTCCTGAAAAGGCCAACAACACTCTCCTCTCTGCCCCTTAATGCTCTCTGGTTGCTATGGTAACCTGTAAATATTTCTTTCAAAATAAGACAAACAACTACAACTAGGAAAAGACCCAGGGAAACCGAGTTAACCATAAAACCCCTAAAAACCATAAATTTCACACCCCAGCCTCAACTCACCCGGCCCGGTACCAAACAACTCACGGACCAGTACCGGTCCGTGGGCAGGGGGTTGGGGACCGCTGGCATAGATTCAACAAAGTGCTGGAAATATTCCTCATTAGACAGTTGCTGCAGATTTGTCGGCTGCACATTCATGATATGAATCTCCCGCTCTACCACATCACAAAGGGGCCCTATTTGATTTAGATCTGCTGACTGTGGAGGCCATTTGATTTGAGATGATTTGAGATGATTTGAGCTTTGAGCGTTATTCTGCTGGAAGCAGCCATCAGAAGGTGACCACAATGTGGTCGCAAAAGGATGGACATGGTCAGCAACAATACTCAGTTCCAACTGAGCATCATTTAAATGCCACAACCTACCTACTGGGTCAGAAATATCCCTCACAGCATTACACCACCAGCAGCATGAACAGCTGATACAGCGAGAGGGATCCGTGCTTTCTTGTTCTTTACACCAAACTGCTGAACCTGCCATCTGAATGCAGCACAAATTGAAACTCGTCAGACCAGACAATGTTTTATTCTCTAATTTTAGCGAGCCTGTTCTTACCTGTCCAGATTGGCATTCTGAGTTCATCTTCTGTATGCCTCCATTGGAGTAAGTAGTTATTTGAGTTATTATTACCGTCCTATCAGCTTTAGATAGTCTGGAAGTTATTCCTCTGATCGATGGGAACAACAAGGTTTTCTCTCTCAGAAAAATGCTGCTCAGTGGATATTTTCTCTTTTTTGGACCGTTCTCTGTAAACCCTAGAGGTGGATTAGAGTTAACAGAGAAACTGCTCATCAGCAGTTATGAAATACTCAGATCAACCTGTGTGGCACCAACAACCAAGCCACTCTCAAAGTTTCTAAAATTAACTTTCTTTACCAGCCTGTTTCCTGGTTTCAGCTTCAGCAGGTTGCCTTGATCATGTCTACGTCCATGAATGCACCGAGCTGCTGCAATGTGAGATTAGCTGCTTAGAATTTTGTGTTAACAAACAGCTGAACAGGAGTACAATAATAGGTGTCCCATGAGTGTACTTAGGTGTTTTTGTTGAGGCTGTATGTTGGAGCCTGTATTTATTTTGCATTTTATCAAAAAACTTTGGTTTTTCACTGGAAAGAAGATGAACTATACCCTACACTTCTGGTCATTATAGTATTCAGTCACTGCAGTGTGATATCATTTTAAATAAGTTAACACTGGTGTCAAATTATGATGTAGTACTCTGCCTTTCTATGTGTCATTTTCCTTTTCATTGTTCAAGAATAGAAAATAAGTTAATTCATCATTAAAAATAAAATAATCTCCTGTTAAGTGGCTAATTTGAGTGGGACATGTAACATTGTTGCCAAACTCTAGCGAGGTATACTTTAAGACATTTTAGCAGATTCACAATATGTTTTTTTAACATGTGTCTGATGTGGGTTATAACAGCCATGGCCCCACAACCCTATCACACTCCCACTGTTTTCAGGTATAATAATGGATTTCCAACAGGAGGAAATGATAAAGGTAGAGACGGAAAAAGATAAAGCACAGATTTCAGGTAATAAGAGAAAGAAATAGACACCAAAAGGACAACATTCAGCAACTTTCCTTTAATATATTACAACATGAACAGGATGAAAGAGAAACAGAAACAGAGAAGAGACAGAAGAAGAGGAATAAAGGTTGTTTTTGTGCGACACATCAGCCTTCAAGGTGCCTGTGTGGAAATAAAAGACTGAGCAGATTTCATCTGTTGGCAGGAGGTCAATGAAGTGAGACAGGACACTGGAGCTGTGTGTTCAGCTGGTGAATGGAGTTCCACAGGGAGATCACACACACATTTATTCTCTTTCTCTCTCACGTTTATCAAGGTCACATCTCAGTCATCTAATCCTCTGATGAGCTCCCCGTGAACCCAGGAGCAAGGCAGTGATTGTGTTGGCGTGAAAGGAGCCGAGATCTCACCGAGTCTAGACAGTCTGCTGCTATAAACACTTTTACTGTAAACACATTACCGACTGCAGTTACATGAGATAGCCTTTCAGTGAAATTTGACTCACCATTAACACAAAAGAATCTACAAGAGCTTTAAAAAAGAGGATAGGATGATGTGTCTGATTTATTTACATAAACCACTGTGGGTCAGCAGATGTGTATCAGGAAATAGACCCTCTAACTTTATGCACATATCACAAAACAATATCTTTATTGTCATATTTCACTTACATTAGAACTATGTGTTCTTAAAGTCGTTTTATCTAATAATTCAGCATAAAGCTGTTTTATTATCACACCTGTTGCTATTAAGTGAACTGCAATCACCACTCTTTTGGTTTGCAGCACCTTCAAACATATGTACATGTAATAGTACAGCATAAAAGACCATGTCAGCTATGCTGTGCAGCAATGTCCATCTATCAGTTTTGTTAATTGCTCATAGAATAGAATAGAATTCAACTTTATTGTCATTGCACATGCACAGGTACAGGGCAACGAAATGCAGTTTGCATCCATCCAGAAGTGCTTTAGCCATGATATAGATATATTACAATATATATTAGCAATAATATAGATATGTAAGCACATTACAGAAATGGGTCTATTATGGTATGTTATAATGTACACGGTATGAAGTATGTTATGAATATTGTATAACTATAAGTATGTACAGGCTGTAGTGAGTACAAGCTATGTACAGGCTATGAACAGGATATAAATATGAAAAAAACTATACAGAATATGAAATAAAAAAAACTCTACGGAAATATGAGATATACAGTTATACAGAAATGTGAGCTATGCAAGTTATAAACAGTTGTAGGATTGAAAATTATTGTATGTACAGAATGATTATTTACACAGAACTATACAGTAGTGCAGTTAAGATAAGTGAGATATGTGGATAATTTCTACAGAGGCTATATAAAGTGCTAGTGGTTGTGAGTGGTGGTTCAGTCCATGTTATTATTGTGTGTTTGAGGGTACAGTTGTCCATTGTGTGTGTGTGTAGGTGGTTGTGGTTGTGTGTATGTTCAGTCCATGAGTTTAACGTGGGTCAGATGTCAGGAGGCAGAGTTCAGGAGTCTGACAGCTGTGGGGAAGAAGCTGTTCCGGTAACTGGTGGTCTTAGTCCGGAGGCTCCTGTAGCGCCTCCCAGAGGGCAGGAGGGTGAAGAGTCCATGTGATGGGTGACTGGGGTCTCTGATGATTTTCCCAGCCCTTTTCAGACACCACTTCCTGTAGATGTCCTTTATGGCAGGAAGTGGTGCTCCGGCGATGCGCTGGGCAGTTTTCACGACCCTTTGCAACGCCTTCCGGTCTGAGGCAGAGCAGTTCCCGTACCAGACTGTTATACAGTTGGTCAGGAGGCTCTCGATGGTGCAGCGGTAGAAGTTCACCAGGATGTCTGAGGACAGGTGGTTCTTCCTCAGAGTCCTCACGAAGAAGAGGCGCTGGTGAGCCTTCTTGACCAGCTTGGAGCAGTTGGTCGTCCAGATGAGATCCTCGGAGATGTGGACACCCAGGAACTTGAAGCTGCTCACACGCTCCACAGCCGTCCCTTTAATGTAGATGGGTTATCCATTTAAGGGTCCCAGTGAGGCTGGAGTCTGTCTTAGCAAGAGATGGGGGATGCTCTGGACAGGTAAGCAGGCTGTCCCCGAGCTAGCACGTAGAGACAGACAGTGTGTAAGAATGACAATGACAGTGACAACTGACAACCAACATCGTCTGATACCTGACAGCTTCTATAGTCCTATTTGTTGTAATCAAATGCCTTCTCTGCGACACATAATAGCTACAAAATTCAAGATTGCTCCTTGTAGGGATTAGACTTAAGGGAACCATCACAGAAGGGCTCACTCCAACAATAACAGGAATTTAGACAGGACCCCCCAGAGTCTAGATGCTGGTGATGAAGATAAAGATGGAGGCTTAGATGAGGCTCTGAGAGAGCAAGGTGAGGTGGAAATGGGTAGGAGGTAGGCTGAAAGGCAGAACGGTAGAAGAGCACTGAGATTTAAAGCACACTAAATAGAGGATGAGTAGCTCACGGAAGGCAAGCAAAAAAAAAAAAATGATTGGACTAGACTAACCATGTGACTACTAAGTCTGACAATGTGGCAAACTAAAAGTCATGTAAAGAATAAACCAGCAGCCTGAACGTTCAAGAAAGCAACGAAATGAGTGAATACAGATCTTTGTTATTGAACTTGCTTCTTCATTATTATGAATAAGGCTTATATTTAATATTGTACAACAAAACGTGAAAATGTTGAAAGCTCATATTAACCACAAACATCTTACTTAACATCCTTAGAATCACTAAGGAACTGAAAAAAACTGTACAAAATGCTGAGTGTGGGGTTTAGAACTCAGTCATACAGCAGTGTTTTTTGGCACTGGGTGTTTGGGCCAACTGGTTCTGTGGTGTAATGAATGTCGCATTGGCCTTCTAGTTGACAACCTGAGATGTCATTTAAAGGTTGTGGGATCAAGCCCCACCAGTGTCTAATTTTATAGAGGAAAGCCTCTTTCAATGGGAATCCTTATGATGGCTTCATTCAGGTTGAACCTGGAGAAACACACAAATGCTTTCTACACTTTTCACTCTCCATTCACTGTGAAATGGCCAAATTGTACACAAAAAGCTCCCACTGGACCATTTGTGTCCATTTCCTCACTTTAGGATGTGATGACAGAGTCCTAACAGATTTTCTCAGATCTTGTTTAATGCATAAAAATATTTTCAGATGCAAAAAAACGTAATCTTTTCCCACCTGTTCCTGAGATCATTCCCTTCTATGTCCTTGCCCCTTTGTGTTGAATGGTTGCTGGCATCCTTTTGTTTGGCAGTTTAACATTCAGTTTCTGTCCTCTGAGACAGAAGAGGCTCTGTGTCAGTTTAGAGGCTTGGCTCAATCAAAGAGCTCTGATTACATTTTAGAAAGAAAAAAAATCTGCAGTGTGTGCTACTGAAAAAGAAGCTGCTCTGAGTTGTGCTTGGATTCTATTGTACATTTAAGTATTTTTAGATTCTCTGATTGCTAAAACTTTCTTTCATCATCTTCGTCATCTCTTAGTAGATTCTGAGGACCCTCCACCGATTATAGACATGCAGTTCGGTTAAGTCGTGATTGGGATCACTACTCAGCCTGAAAAATAACCTTGATGTTGTCATCAAGGTTCTCTCGAGTTTAATTTTAAAGTCTACAAATCTTTGCAAATTGAGTTTTAATGGCATGGGTATTCACCATCCAGGCAAAGAGATGCTGATTTACATTATTGGAAAGCCTGATGGGAGCTTTTAGTCAGTCTGGTCTTATTTCTTTCAAAGCAACACATTTTGAGCTTTCCTTCTTTAAGGCAGAGTGTTATCATATTGCTGCGTATCAACAGTAAAATGTGTCACTTTGATATGTAGATGGTAGCAATATTGAAAGAAGGGTTTCACTGCCCTCTTGGGCTGAAGGTTTAAATTGTTACAAAACCATCACCAATAATTATTAATGGGAGCAGGCGCACCACAGTCAACCATTCTTACACTTTTACATGTGCATGCAAGTCCCCAAGTTAATTAGCTACTTAACAGAAAGACAAGAAAGAATGAGAATAGGCAGCATCTTTGGTATTCATGGAGCACATATTAGTCATTATGTGGTCACAAATTTGAACGGGGCTGTGGTCATGTGGTCACTATAGTTATGGTTGAGAAAAGGGATATCGTGATGTGATCAAATATTAAACTACACAACCTGTTCATATAAATTTTACATTAACAGGTTATAACTTGTTAATCTTACCCAAAAGCCAACTTGGGTTTGATTCTTAATTAAATGTTTTTGACAGATAAAAATAGCTTGAATGTAATATGAATTTAACAAAACCTTCTGTTCTGCAAACTATGTTATGCAGTGAAACAACCACCACAATTTTGCATGTGGTTCGAAGACAGATTTATCTGCACCATATAGAAATTTTGAATTCTAGTGTTAAATTCTGACACCTGCACCACCTTTACCACCCCGTTTGAGATTAAGCCTTCCCCACACACATAGATTTTGCTTACTGTTACATGCAAAATACATGATATTATACACGGCTGTTTTCACTTTGAGCTACTGCATCACTTTATAATGAAGACATCTTGTGTCCTTAAGTTAAACTGAAAGGGAGTTTACTTGCCAAACAAATGTAAAAATGAAATGAATTTTATGAAAGAAACAATATCATACAAAAATAAGTTCAGCCTCCTTTATTTTAATAAAACATGGTGAATCTGAGGGCAATCTGCAGGATATGACAGTTCTTTTAGTGTCTGTGAATTTTGTATACTGAGCACGATATTTGCTTAAGTCAGGAAAAAAAAAAAGCCTGGAAAGGAATTTTTTCAAAGTAAAAGCAAGTGTCATCCTTTTTTTTAAAATACTGAGTAAACTGACAGCTAGTGAGACCAGCTCACCGTAAATAATCTTGATGCTGTGGCAAGCTGACACATTCAGGGTTTTAATAAAAACAAACAAAACTTCATGTACGTGCTTTTGTGTAACCTCCGTTAGCTCATAGCTAAAGCCAACATGTATTTGTCTTTTTAATCTCTTTAAATCTTTGATACCTGCTTGTTAGGGTTACTATTTATCCCCAAACTTACCTGCTTATCTCTTAAACTGCTGTGATGTAGGAGTCAGGAAAAAAAAGGATCACATAAAAGATCAATTACAACAACAAACAAACAATGGTGTAAAATCTGCATATGATTTAGTATACCCTCTATTACATAAATGTTGTTGCACAGGAATGGAGGACATAAGCAGTCGAGATTATATATATCCATCATTACACCAAAGCTCATAATTATCTTCCACTTTAGCATCTTACTACATCCAGTCAGATGATACAGATTCAGGCTAAAAGTGAATCAGAGTGAGTTTGTTTATTGCTGTGTTGACAGATGTTTTCAGTTTGAGCACTGCTTACCGGCATGTTGACAGAATGTCTGCGTGGTCTGTTGAAGCATGACACTTTCTGTGTGCAGCATCTGTGAGGCAGCGAGGAGAAACACATTTCCTGCTGAAACAGCTCTCTTACAGAGCTGTAATCTGAAATGGTCCGAATACTGTTGCTCTTTCCTTTCCAATTAATTATTATGCTGACAGATGAATCTTTGTGGTTTTGGGGAATATGGTTCTTTTTTTAAGCCCCTTAAGTTTGAATGAATCACTGACTTAACAACAAGTTGGCAAAACCTTAATCAAAGCAAATGAAAGTGTTTTTTTTAAATAATTTCCATGATTTCTTTACTGAGACAAGTTTCTTTAAATCTGCAGAGTTAATGACTACATCTCAATGCTTCATGGTGCTGAACACACACTACAAAATACAAAGGTAATACAGTTGCATCATGTTAAGATGAATTGTCCAAAGCAAATGTCTTGGATGTTTCATGGCAGATAACCCTTAGACACTGAGTTTCAGAGTGATGGAGGCTGTATCCTGTCCCAGCTAGATATACACTATATGGACAAATGGGCCATACATTCACTTAATTTTTGAATTCAGGTGTTTTTGGCCCCATTTCACCAGGTGTACAAAACAAGCACCTGTCCATGCAGTGTGCATTTACAAAGATTTGTGAGAGAACGAGTTATTTTAAGCCGAGTACTGTGATAGGATGAAACCATTGGACACCGCTGCTAATTTGTGAAATGTATACCCCGGATCAACTGTTAGCAAAAAAATAATGTATTACACATAGGGATGGGTACCGATGTCCGGTGCCATCTTCTGACATAAACGGTAGTAACCAGACCGAAAAGCAGCGCACATTTCGGTGCTTTATTTCTGTGCTTTTTTTTTTCCTGAGCCAATTCTAGCCAATCATTTTACGTTTCCGAGGATAGTAGGCGGGCCCAGGTACGTACGTTCTTTTAGAGCAGAGCTACAGATTAAAAATGCCCAAGGCGAAGCGATCAAAAGTCTGGCTGTACTTCACAGCAAAAGATGCAAACTCAGCAGCCTGCAACAAGTGCTTTAAGATGATACTGTGATACTGTCAAAGGAGGTAACACCTCAAATCTGAAGAAACACCTGGGGACGCATAGCGTTTTTTTTTAAAGCCGAGAAATGCGCCGTGTTTGATAGCTTGCTGCGAGACCTCACACCGAGCACATCTACTGCGGGTGTGGTGCCTGTTATCGTTAGCAACATCCCCCAAAAACCCGAAGAGGAGAGTCCTGGCCCCTAGCCCTGTCAGCGTAGCAGAAATGATGACGGATGATGATGGTAGCAGCAGCTGTTCTTCTCTGCGTGAGTAGCTTAATGTTGTTGATGGCAGATACTCCCTTCACCCTGGCCAAAAAGGCTAAAATAACCAAAGAAAAAGTGGAAACCAGTTAAACATGAGAGGTTTTTGGACAAAGTTTGTGTTTTTTCCATTGTTTAAGCACTGCTTCCAGCCAAGAGTGATACCATATATGCCCTATAGCTGCAGAAAAGGCTAACATTGTTATCTTGTTACAAAAAAACAGCTGAACATGAGAGGTTTTTGGACCAATTTTGTGTTCTCCATTCTTTAAGCACTGGTTTGAGCACCGTTTAAGCACCGGCACCGTTTCAAAAGTACCGGTTTGGCACCTGTATCGGATAAAACCTAAACGATACCCATCCCTAATTACACATTACTCATTACTTTTATAGCTTTGCTTTAGCATGCTGTATGTACAGCTAAATGGAAGCATTTAGCTGCCAGAACAACAGCAGCAGAGTCACCAAGTGCTGAGACGCATAGTGCAAAAAAGCTGTCATTGTTCTGCTCACTTAATAACCACGGAGTCCCAAACCTCCTCATGCATTAACATCAACACTAAAACTATTTAAATTTTTATATCATTCTGGGAAAATCTTGTTCTCTCCACCTGCGCATGTGTTTTCAGCTAGAACTGGATGTTCTCTCCTTGATCAAAAGACCAACTGTTCAACTTAAACTCCATTTTGGGAAAGAAGATGAAATCGTTTAGAGCCGAATCTGGTGAGCAGGGCTGCTAATCATCTGGCCCAAAAGCAGTTGGGCTGGTGTGAAAATAATGAATATCTATACAAAATACAGAATAAATGGTTTAATACTTTCCACAACTGCATTCATATCTGCACAAATTTGCTGTACTTAGAATCAGATGTATCATAAGATGTTTGATTGATGTTTTTGTTTAGTTATTTTTTACCATTTGTGGCATCTAGACAAAGCACAACACACTTTTTTTTTTTTTTTGAAAGCACCAACTTTCTGCTATTGACTCATTAGACACTTCCCACACAGTCCAACAAACTGTCTCCCTACCGCTGATCCAGATTCAGCTCTCTGTCAGAGGTAGATTTGGTTTCCAAGTGTCTCTTTAGCTTGTGGTATCATGTTAGCCAATTTCTCCAACAGATGACCTATTTGGATTGAGGCCTGGTCCGGTTTAAGCCAAAAAAGGCCAACATAAATCTACAATGAGTCTAGTTATTCATCTGAATGTGAAGCAGCATTGAAGGTAAGGTCATATGTTGCCATCATGAATGTGTTTGATCTTCTGCTGCTTGTCAGTACATAGAAGAGGTTTATGTGTTTGTTGTCATTTAGTCAGAAACGGCTCCTTGTCATGTTTAATTCAGCTCATAGTATAAAACAATTTAATCGCATTTCCCCCTCAGAGGAGTCAAGCTTTGTGTCAATGAGCTTTGAACACCAGACCTCAACATGGAGAACTTTCTGTATGTTCACAGCTGCAGGGCAGAGCACACAACCACAACCGTGAGCACACAAATGAGAACACATGAGTCCGTACACACAAGCACTCACACACAGCCTGGGCTCTGTGGGAGTAGATTTGATGCAGGCTTAATTAATGATTTCATAACTGTTGAGGCGTTAAACGGTATGCGGGGAAAGGCGAGAATTCGAGATGAGGAGTGAAAGCAGAGCCAAACTCGCTGCTAATATGATGTGTTGAATATGAAGCGTTTCACTGCACCTGCTCCAACACATGCTGTTTCTCTTTTTTCTTAAATTCCACATCAAGTCAGCCTTTTTTTGTGATCCCATTAAGCACTTTTAAGCTTTTCACGGCTTTCAAACTCTAAGAACACATGCTCAGCTCCAAAAATAAATGAATGAATAAATAAATGAAATAACTTAAGAGGAACAAGAAAGAGAAGAAAAATGAGTTCCACTACACTACAGCTTACTGATTGGCAGCTAAACAAAGGACATGTCCTTTACTATAACCCAACTGTTTTTATGCTGAACATAAGGAAAAAGCTGAACCACTCAACCCCCTAATGTTGGCTGTACATTAGCAGTTTTGCATAAACTTCGAAGAGATATGACTAAATAACTGTAGCAATCTGGCAATCAACATGGTGGTTCTACATCACACAGTGAGAGAGGATTAAAGTTGGTTGTTGCAATTGTCTTGCACCATGCTCAGTAAATTAAGGTTGGGGACCTCACAATGTTGCTACTGCTTTGGCAATGCTGTGAATGCAACATTAAAAAGGTGTGCTCATCAAGTCATTTGGAGTTCCAGCAGAGAAAAAAGTCTAGGTGAGGTGTGGCACCAAAAGCTTGTTTGTAATGTGTCAAGCTTCGCCTAAAATGCTCAAATGTAGTTTTAATACACATCTTTGACGAACAGTGGCAAGGAATATTATCAGGTAGCACAACAACAGGGATTCAGATCAGGTAAGTATTCTTTCCATTTAGCCTTCAGTTCAGAAGTTGTTGGGATTCGGGCCTGGTTTCACAGATATGCGGATAAGTAATTTTCAGGTAAGGGGGTTAGCTTGGATACACTTACAGCTTTCCTAACTTTCCTTGGGGTTAGGGTTTCTAGTTCTTGAGCAGATAAGTTATTCAGCAGTCAAGCAGGTATGCAGGTAACCATGAGACAGACGATCCAGTGGGTTTCCTGAGAAGAAGGAGTAGGTACAAGTCTCATGAAGATTCAAAGAAGCAGGTAAGTAAAGCAAAACAGCAAGAGGCCTGAACTACAGGACTGCTGCATTCTTGAATAAGTCTCTTTCTCATTCGGGAAGTTGGAGCAGCCCCAACAACCCCAAGATAACAATCCAAGATGGCAGCTTTGAACAAAAACCTTTCATCTGCACTGCCCCTGTTGTTTTAAGCACACACACACACACAAAAACCACGTATTACGCTGTATTGCTACCGATAGATGAATGACTCTAACTAGTGTAAGAACCAAAACAAATCCTGTTTTCCTCACTTTTTCTGGAATGTACTAATTCAGACATCTTTGTTCTGAGGTTTCTGGATCGCGGGTGAATAGATTACCAATCTGGCAGGACACTGTGGATGATGAAGTGTGCAGGCTCGAGGGTTTCTCAAGACCGCACTAACCACCGAAAGAGACTGGTTAGTTTCCAGTCACGCCCACACTCACAGACAGGAGAGAGAAACAGCAGTCAGAGGAAGGAGAAAGGTAGGTGCTGCACCTGGAGGTCAGGAGGGACCATGACAATATGTCCACGAGCTGACATGAGGAAGTGGCATGAAAACAAATGGCAAAGAAGAACAGTTGTGCGTCTTGGTTTTCACTGGGTATTATCATCACAGAGTGTACATACATCAGATTAGATGTCCCACTCATGGTTGTTAAATCCATGTCATAGTTTGATTTGTCATGAATTTAAAAGATTGCTGGAATCACACAGTGTGCTAAAATACTGTGCATTTATTAATCGCACTGAAAAAAACTGGAATGCATTTTTATTGTTTTCTCTTGTTGTCTGAATAGTATAAATTATTCAGTTTGCATAATTCAAGCCTCACATATGATCAGCAAATGGTTCGTTGCCTTTTGGCTGCTGCGTTTCATTTGTTTCATCTCTTTTTCCATCTTTACATATTCTATATCAAAACTTTTAATGGCTTTATCTGACTTTATTCTGCAAAAACAAAAACCCTAATTCGTTGGCTTATATTTTGCTTATCACCTGGAAAGTTTTCTTGAATCTCGTGTCAGAAATGCCACATTTCTTTTTCTACAAAGAATTGCTCTAATGTGTAAAAGCTTTGGTTGAAGCAGAAGAGGATAATGGGAATAAAGGTTCATGCATTGAGGGGTGCAGCATGAAAAAGCGTGCTGAAACATCTGGATCTATTATGGCTGATTACATCAGTGCGCTAGCTAACAGCAGTTTATCAGCGAGCCTACTGAACCTTCAGTCGTGTGGCTCTTCTCTGCTGTCATTAACAACTCCACTGCAGCTCCGTCCTGCTCTCTGAGCTGCAGGCAAAGTCAGTCAATAAAGAAACAGGACAATTACAGACATAATGAACGCTGCCAAGAGGATTTAAAGTGAGGCAGGTGAACTGCTGAATGAGGGAAAGAGTCAAATGTGTTGCCAGGTTTATGAAATTAGACAGAAAGCATGACCAAGAGGTGGGACTGAATAAATAATCACACTGAAGAGAGGTGGGAATTGGCCTGACACTTTATGAATTTCAATTTCTCTTCATCAATGGCTGGTTGTGAGAACACAAATGAAAATTTCCCTTTATTTTTAGTTTAGTTAAGAGCAGTTGGCTGCTTTCTAATTCAAACATTTGTACAATTGTTTTTCGTTTTAAGTGTCTGGGTTTTACAAAGGCTCCAACTGATTAAACACAGTCCATAGTTTTGTAATTATGTACGTTCAGACATTTGGAAATCTGACTGAAGATAAAAGCTTTTTTTTTTAATTCAAGAGTAGAAAGTTAAGCTCACTGCAGGGAGAGAACTGCCTCATAACTCTCTGCTTCGCTCTCTGATGACCTTATTTTCTCTAAACTATAATTCAGAGGTTCTCAGTTAAGCGGCCTTTTGATCTAAATTATGTTATAAATCACCACCCGGAGCAGTGGAACCACTAATGACCTTTATAATGAGAGGGCTGGAGTCAACATGCTGCTTCTACTCTCCTCATCACCTCCCACTGTGCACTCGTCCTACTCAGTCGTTGCTGTTTTATTCTTTCTTCTTCTCCTATCTGTTCTATTATTTTCAGCCTAACTTTTCTTCCCCCCTTTTCTTTTCTCATTTTGTTATTCATGAAACTATTCTTCTGGTGCAGGTGTACAGAGCCATGTTCATAACTTAAAAATTAGCACCAACGCTCTGCTGATACCTTCGTGCCAACTCGTTTCTGCCACTTTCTTGCAAACAAGCCGTTTACGTTGAACATTTCCTCCAGAATGACACAATTTAAAATCTGACACTTCAATCATCAGGACATGTTGCCAGAGAAAATCTGCTTTTCATCTCACAGTAGTATAATTTTGTTTTGTTTTTTTAGCCCAATATATGACTTAAGTAGGAGAAGATCAGATTCACGGTTGGAAGAACTACCCTGTTATCAAGCCACTACTACCTTTGCTATTGTAGATAGAAATAAAATCCATTCCTTTGATCGTCGGGCCTTTCTTACTTCAGCAGAGATGTTAATGTATAATACCAGTGCTTTTTTTGTATGAGGACAGTGTAGTGAAGCCACTTCAATGCGACCTAATGAGATGTACCCCAGCTATATGCAAACTATGACATTTCCTTTCTGTGCAAAAGTCAAAAAAAGGTTTCATATAGTTCACTTGTAAGTGTTAACCGAGTGGTGGGCACGAATTATGAAATTACACACATCGGAAAACTTTTTAATGACCTACAAAACTGAAGAGCATTAAGATGAGAAGGCGTGAAGGACATCTTTAGCCTATGTCCTGGTAATTTATGCTGCAGGATCGGGAATGAAAATTCCCTTTGATCACTGAGATGTGAGACAAATAATGACATGCTGCTCTGAATCTGTTTCTACTATTGTTTCCAGTGTTTGGGTAGATGAAATATACTACTGGCACTTCAGGTTAAAATAAAGATTTTAATTACATGTGGTGAAGCGTCGTCGTGCTGCTCAATAAAGGTTGTGCACATGGATGCTGAAATAAAAAGCATGAAGCCTGAATCTCACTCATATACGAGGTAAGCAGTGTATCTCAGGCCTAATGGTTATTTGCCAATGGTGGAGCCAAAAATGGTTGAATATATGCGCGACACAGCTTTTGTTCTGGGCATGTAGTTGGGGTGGAAAACAGAGGTGATAATGTGGTATATTTGAGTCCAGTCATACCCTTTTCTTGGTTTTCTTGGTCAAATCTTTGTGCCTATCTAACTAAAGAGTTACTGAATACCAAGCAGAGATGACAAACAAAGTCAATGTAAAAGGCAGGTTACAGGTTTTCCAACATAGTCTGCTGATTAGTACCTGCTGGGCCATACTGTCGGTTGTTTTTGAGGCGCAGACCATCCAAGAAGTTTATGCTTTTCAGTTAATTAGCTAATTAGCCGGTGTGTTTCTCTGTGCATTGCCCCCACACAGTTTATGGATGTAACTTGCTAACCAAGCTCCATAGCTTTAGCTCAGCACTCCACCACTCGTGCAGCCAAACCACCAAGGTTGCTTCAAAATGCTGAGACCAAAGCCAGTGGGTGACTTCAGTGGGTGTTACATCAAGTTTTATACAAGCTATGCAGAAATCAAAAACTAATCTAAGAAATTATTTAAAAAATAATGGTCCCACACTTTTTGCCTCAATTACTCATCATGTGAAATCTGTTGCTCACTTTCCTTTTGCAACGAAGGAAAAAAAAAAACAAAAAAATTTCAGAGTCATGTAGCTCTTACATTTGGATACAAGACTGTGTTGGCGGCACACACATTGCTGGCCACGTTCCCTCTGCTTGATCTTGTTTGCTGGCGTACATTTTGTGTTGCCGTTTTTCTTTCTTCTTTCACCTCTTACATCTCCTTTGGAATAATAATAACTCTCAAGGTGCCAAAGACATTTGTGCTCTTATCAGTCACTGTCCCCTACATCCTGCTTTTCTGTAAGTAATTCCAGTGACAATAAAATTCTTATCCTGGAAGTGTATACCTCTTGCTTGACCCTACATATACAGAAAACATTTATCTACAAAGCTTCTGAGACATCTTTAACAGGAGTTTCTCTTTTTTTCAGATTTCCCTGTTTGCAATGACAAGGTCATAGTGTTATCCATAACAGCAGCTTTGGTATTTGCAACACCCAACACCAAGAATACTTCACCAGCATGTTTAAAACTGACTGATCAAATCTCCAAAACCTCTCACGTGCAGCGCATAATCATTTAACGTCAACTGTTTTACTCCTCTAAGCAACTGTCTAATAGTTGTGAGACCTGAAATAAACTGGTTTAATCACAGGCAGCGTTTCAGCTCTTTCCTGCCGGCTCTCAGCTGATTCATCATATTAAACGTGAAGCAGATGCGTGACTGAAATGTGTAAAACAAGGAAACAAGACTTGTTCATGTTCAACATCACAAAGGGGAAATAAAAGACAGAAGATTGTACCACTGATTCTACCACTTAGCTGGTCAAACTTATTTTCAAATGCTAAATTACTAAGTACTGAATATGAATTTTTTGGATTGCCCGTGGTGATTTGCTGCACGCTGCACATGTGTCACCTTCCCGCTTATGTTGATGGCAGATGAAAGAGATCTGCAGCCCCAGTGGGAAAACGTGGTTAAAGAAAATGTGGGTGGAAACTCATGCTGTAGGCTAAATGGGGGCATATCTAATTCACGTAGTATGTGGTCGCTTGTCTTGGCTTTAAACTTCAAAGCATGAGAAAAAGGATGATACAGAGGGAAGAAGTGCAATGTTCAACACAGGGATGAAATATAAACGATGATTTATTTATCAGTTGATGAGATTGGCGAGTCCATAACGTGATAAAAATAATCTGCCACCACAAAAGAAAGGAGGAGAAGAATGAAAGGTCCTCTGGCCATGCTCCTGTCCATTCATGGTTCCCATGGAAACAGAGCGAGCCAATAACTGAGGTTTAGCAGCGAACATGGTAAATCAGACAAGAGTGACCCACCCAAAATCCCAGAATAAGAAACATTTGATAAGATAAAACCCCACAGAATGCAGTGGGAAAAGTGAAGTTAGAAATTTCTGGGGTGAAATGGTCATGGCTCCGACACATAATGATAGCATCTTCCTGTCAGGTGGAAGGTTTAGTAACACCGCCAAATGTTCAGCAGGGAACTAGTGAAACAAGCAGATATAAGCCTGCTGGTACACACACCAGACGCACTGCATTCAAGTTAAGGTTCAGTTTGCAACCTCCAAAGCCGTCAGGACGTAACACTAAAAGCTTCAAACCTTAACATACTAGACGAGCTAGAAGAAAACATTTACATCTCGTATTCAAGGCAATTTTTCAATACTGTGCAAGAGTCTTGAGCCACCTCTTTTCTCTGTTTTGCTTGGAAAATGTGAAATTAATTTTTGTGTGCAAACAAACCTGAAAATACAGTATATAAGGCAACAAACAGAATTATTTGATATGACCACATTTATTCTACAACAAACTTTCTTGAAATTACTCTAGAGTTGGTTAGTAGTAAAAAGGAAAAGTTCTCCAGGCTTCTTGCACAACATTCAGAGCTCTTCTTTGGATGTCAGCTGCCTTTTGATCCATTTTCTGTCAAGATGACCCAACACTGCTTTAACAATATCAGGGTCTAGACTCTAGGGATGCCTAGACTGATATGGTTAAACATTAAGAAATTATAGTATAAGAAGTATTTCTTCATAGCACTGTTTGCATAGCTTATAATTGGGAATCATCAATCATAATTTTGGAATCATCTTGTTGGTGCAAAAATGCTATTTTACATGTGTCAACCTATTAGCTGTAGGTTAACTAAAGAAAATCGCGTTTAAAAGTGTTTTTTGCAAAGTTGTCTACTATGTGTAGACCACACTGGTTTATCCCTTGAGTCAGGCAGTTTTCATGGGTCAGCATTAAGTGGCTTAACAAACAAAAACCTGAAGATATTCAGGTAAAAGGACTGGGAAAAAAACAGTGTGATACCTCCAGAAAGCCTGGAGAACTTGCTCGAGACCACCTTAAAAATTACAAGAAAGTGTGACTTCTTGGAAGCAAAAAATAAAGAATGAGGATCGGCTCAGGACTTTTGCACAATGCTGTAATTTCAAATAATTAAAAGAAAACCCGCACGTTATAAACTCAACTGATTCTGAGATGTCACAGTATTAAAAAAAAATCCCAGGCGAGCTTTAATCCAATCAAAGTCAGAATCTTTTTCCTCTTTAATTATCCACTGTCTAAAAATCAAAGTCTCAGTTACTTAGAGATTAAAGCGGCAACAAAGAACTGCACTTAACTTACATCAGCTCAGCAGCGCACTTAGCTCTTCATCAGCAGCTCCACCATCAAATGTTAATCTTCTTCCTCGTCCTGAGTGTTTGTTTCCTGTGTGTCTGGCAGCGTCCTCGCCCTTTAGCTGATTCAGTCCTTATCAGTCAACATCAGAGGGCTTAGCGCTGATTTATTCATTTATCTATTTATTTTCAGAAAGGTATAAAATAGGCCAGACATTCTGTTCCCAGCACTTACATTAAACCAGTTACATTTAGTGTTTTTGCACGACTGTTGTGTTAAGATGACAAGAGCACGTATCGCTCATTTTCCTGTGAAAGACCATTTATCTGTTTTCTGTGACTCTTTTTGAAGTGATGTTTGAACAGGTCAAAATAACATGGGACAAAAAATATAGCAGGAGTGCTATCACTTGGCTAAACCAGGATAAATAAACGTCACCAACAGCCCACTCAGTGAAGAATCAGTGAGTGCCTTTGTCTACCTTTTACAGTGCTCATTTACTCAGTATTTTTGGGATTTTTATTCTTTAAGTAAATAGAATCTCATATTTAACAAATTGGCAAGCGTTAAAATATGACTATGTTAGAAAATGACTCATGTCTAGAAAATGAGCCGAGGTCTCAGATGGCCTTTGCTATACTGATGGATCAGAGACCTAATGCAGTTCGTACACTTGGAGATAAAGAGATCAACTTTGAAAGGATCATCTGACAAGTTTTATAGTCTGGCAGTGGACAGTATTTGGTCATTCCTATTTGTTTTAGTTATTATTTATGTTACTTGTTTATTTAGATAATTTGATTTGAAGTTTAGTCTTACTGTCTTCTTTTAGAGTTCGGGGTTTGGGATGTTTTTTCTTATTGACATGTTCACTTTTGTCAAATTATTAATGTAAAAATTCAAATGTTGGTTAAAAAGAGACCTTATCTATGATATAGCTTATTTGATCAGCCACCTTTCCCACATGGTGATGTGACCCTGAAAGGTCCAAACAGAATGTGGTTGAATTGAAAGTTTTCTCCAGTGATTCCTTTTATAGAAAACACAGAAAACAATCAAGATTTCATGGTTTTGTTTTGGGGTTTGTTTGGTTTTTTTGTTTGTTTGTTTTTTACTAGACATTAAGTTTGTGGAGCTTTGTTATTAAAGGTATTATATGTCCTATAACAGTGATGTTCAAAGTTTCTTAGAGAAAAAGTTGTCCTGAACAAAAACTGAAATTCTAACTTGCAACACTTGCAGTGAGTGTAAATTGATTTGGTTGCAGCTTTTAATGGAGCCTAAATGTGATTTTCAGCCCAAAATTCCATCTTCTCCTACACTAATGAATTTATCAGAGTTAAAGAAAATGCTTGAAAACATACAGAAAATTAAAAAAGTGTGAGGGTCTGTAATTCAGAACATTTTAACAGTATTACAGTAAGGTAAAATTTTGCATGGTTTCATTATATACTTCAGTATATTAACAGCTGAAAGTATTTTACAAACAAATAAAAGAAATGTTTAGCATGACCCTTTTCTAATGCAGTTGTTTATGCAGTAATGTGAGTAGCTACAGTAACTGCAAGCCTGAAAAGGCCACCACAAACTCTAAAACACCTGTGAGTAAAGGCACTGGAGACAGCAGTGCAGTTTAAAAGCATAAAATTAAGCATTCAGCACTTCACCTGCTTATACCACTGCACACAGCAATGCAACAACCTAACTACACCTGTGTGAGTGACTCACTCTAACCCAGTGGCTTTGTTGTCAGAAGTGGGTCTGACCAGGTGTGAGAGAAAAGCTGCAGCAACAACAAAAAGATGAAAGTTGTAGTGGTAGTCAGCTGAGGCTGAGCCGAGACCAAAGGAGTTACTGGAAGTAAAAAGAGGCCATAACTGTCCAGGCACTGGATTGTTTCGGATATTATCTTCTTCTTCTTTCGACTGCTCCCTTTAGCAGTCTCCACAGTGGATCATTGTAGTCTAAGGAGCTTGGAAAGAAAAACTTCTGGACTTCTTTAAGTTTCTTCAAGATGTTTCACCTCTCATCTGAGAATCTTCAGTTCTAAGAGTAATTAGTGGAGAGTCCCAGATTTTTAAGCCTTATTGGGAGTGTCCCTAAGAGGGTCATGGACCCCCAATTGATCCTCTGCCTCATCACACGAGCCAAAGTGTGAAAACGTGTGTGGGTCACAATCAGCCATTTTCACCCATTGTGAAAACTTGCCCCGCACTATCATGTGACTTACTGAGATTAAATGACTCAAAACGTGAGTGGGCGTTAAGGCACCTGGGAAGGGATCTCAAAACTGGTTAATAGATGGCCCTTACACATGGATCTCCATCTCACCATATTCTCAGCATCCTCTTCTTTTCATGTCATTACTAATCCTCTTCACGTCCTCCTTAACTACATTCATAAACCTCCTCTGAGGTCTTCCCTTTTTTCTCCTGCCTGCCAGCTCCATATTCAACATCCCTTGGCCAACATTTGTCCATTTCTCCATGTCCAAACCATCTCGGCCATGCTTTACTAACTTTGTCTTCAAACTTCTCAACCTGATATTACAGCTGGCTCATATATTCCTCCTTGTGTTGCGGACATAAGAGCTTTTTACTCTCTGATAAATGTCATTTATTAACAAAAGGAAGAAAACATGTAACCAAAAAGAATAGAGATCAAGCACAAAGGCTGGGCAGCAAAAGTGAGGTCAACGGAGAGGGGCAGGGCTATGGAGGAGGCCACATCCCCTATACTTCACACATGTCCTGAGTCTATCATCAGAGGGTGACCCCTGTGAACTCAGGAACAGATCACAACCAACTAGAGAGTCATCCATAACAGTGAACTGTAGACCTTAACATGTGTCTCCACCCACTCCACCCTGCCTGCAATCTCTTCTTCATCTCTCTTGTGTGCTGTCCATTGCCTTGGATGGTTGACCCCGGGTATTTAAACTCTTCTACCTTCACTATTTCTGCTACTGCAAACATCATAGTCCACGGAGACTCCCACCTAACCTCATCTGTCAGCCGTCCATCACCATGGGAAACAAGAAGGGGTTCAGAGCTGATCCCTGAAGTAATCCTACCCCCACCTTGAACCCATCTATCACTCCTACAACACACACCTCACCACCATCTCATTGTGTTTCTGAGATTTCTATTTACAGAATGCAAAATAAAAATCTTTTCTTAATGCTGTTATAAAAAACCAAACTAAGGGCCAAAATTTCAAGATTTCAAGTACATGTACAGCTGGAGATTGTAGATATACTTCTTTAAGTTCAGGGGATGCAGACATGTTGAACAGATAAAGAGAAAGACAAAAACAATGTCACTCCTTTAACAGAAACCTATCATAGACCATTCACATTAGTTTATACAAATGCTGCGAAGGTATTAAAAATCAAAAAGTATTCAGTGTCACTCCGAGCTGAGAAAGTTGCAAAGGAAAGACCTCGACTGAAGTGGCTTCAAGGAAAGTCAGATTGTCATTGAGTGTACCTGCCAAAGTCCAGACTTAAACCTTCAAGAAGAAATGTGGAGAGACCAGAAGATGTCAGTTCACAGATGGTTCCTGTGTAATCTGACAAAGCTTGACAGGATCTGCCAGGAAAAAAGGGACAAAGTGCCAGAATCCAGTTATGCAAAGCTTTAAGAGACTTATCAAAGAAGACTCAAAGTTGTAATTGTTGCCAAATTGCAAATCACCAAAATAAGGCGAAGAATACTTTTGTGGATGTTTTAAATTTCTGCAGTCAGTTCTTTTTAAATCAGTTACAAAAGTTTGAAAAAGCACATCTGATTATGGAATTATGGTTTATTGGCTCTAATAATCAAAATGTTACTTTCAAAAATTTCATCTATAACTTGATACAGCTTTTAAAAAGTGCATCTAATTAGAAGTTAACTATTACTCTCACCTGCAGCTCTGAAGCCTGAGCTTTTGGCTCATAGCGATTACTTGTACATACGGTGACTTTATTATTTGCAGCTTTGTTTTGCTTGTATTCTGTCAGATTTTGTTTATATATTGAACATGCATGCATGCTTATATTAACTATGGCACTAGAGAAAAGTCACAATATCACCAAAGTCAGTGAGGACTCTTCCTCTGAGACTACAAATGTCTGCTAAGACAACTTGTTTAGAAGTTTTTGAGATGCATAATCTAAATTCACCATTGCTCAGCACACTGCTACTACTGCAGCTTTCTCTCAACCCTACAATAACCTCCTCATCTTTCCTTTGAGCACTCCCTCCAAAAGCTGAACCCTTTCTACCCACTCTCCAATCTAAGTGATGTTTAATTCAAACCTGAAATTGCAGCACTTCGTGGTTTTTAATTTCACATGGTTAGCCTTTTCTGTAAGCCTTTTCTTTTTTTTTCTTCTTTATTTTAGATCACAGCAGCGGTCGACACATTTTTACACATTAAGTAATTATGAAATAATGACTTTGCCCTGCAGTAAACAGAAACATGCCTCTGGCCTCCTCTAGGCAGCCAGCAGGTCTGGGATATGTTACCATCCTCCGTCTGTTCTCCGGGGCTGCAGAATCAGTTTCGCTTTGCAGCAAAGTGAAACTGATTCTGAGCAAAAAAAAAGACTTTGGTCTGCAACTAAAGTTCTAAAAATGCATTGAATAAAGATTAAAGCGATCTTCTGCTCAGAATACTTTTTTTCTTGGTGTACATATGAACGTTAACTGACTTTTAAATTCAGCCAGCTTGTCTTTTATCAGAGTGCATCCTGTTTGCTCAGACAGTGAAGCTGGAGTTTAGCCAAGGACATCCGTCCGCTCCAACAAGCTGAAGTCGCAGTACAAGTCTAACTCCCACAGGACAAAAACATCCCCTGTTGTTGTTCTTATTGCTGCAAGTGTGAAATGACCTTGGACTTTCAGTGCACGGAGAATTGGAAACAAAGCTTTTTAATGCTTGCTGTCAACATTCAGGTGTAGCAAAGACTCCTCAGAGAGCCCGACATCCACCGTCTTTTTCAGCTTTAACTTTTGAGCTGCAGGTGTGGTGTTTAGTACTTGGGTGAAGCAGCTGCTCCATTAGCTGCCAATCATGCTCCCTAACGACACCATTATCTGGTTAACAGATAATGGGAGGCAGGTGATAGTTAATAATGGTGTCAGCTCTGTCTCTGTCCATGGTGCTGAAGCGTCTCAGAAATCTATATGCAGTTTCATTCTGGAAATTTACATAGAGTATAAGTTTGGAATGAAATCAAAAAAAGGAAAGCATGCAAAAACATACACAGAAGACCATTTTCTAGTATAATACTATAAAGTTGAGGTATTTTACAAAAAAGACCATGGAAGGGGGGTTCAAGCTGTTTCCTTTGTAACATCCAGCAGTGTGTTGTCCCTTATTTGTTGAATAGGGATGAATCTTACACTCTTTAGTGTCCTGTCCACTCTACTGTTGTACAGTTTCAATTATTAACAATGCCCATATGTAGCTCCCCAAGTCACTGCGTGCTGGACACAAATATTTAAATGCTCAAAAAGATGATAAACTAATACTGCTAAATTTTCCAATTTATTCAAAACGATTTGGCCCAGGTCAGTCAACAGATTAATCTTCTGACCCACCATACTTTCCATGACACAACCTTTCGAAACCATGTTTTATCACATCCCTTTATGGCCAGGGCCCTTGGAATTATTTTATCCTGGCTTCACCTTCATCCATTTGCCTTGCATAACTACCACCTATTACTGCCTGCATCCTAGACTCATACTTTTTGTGCTACAAAAATCACAACTTTTATTATATAACTATTACATAAATGTATTACCATTATATTTTATGCCACCCACATATTAATAATACCACAGCCTGGGATCGAACCCCTAACCTTCCAGTTAGTGCTCTACCCTGTTTCCAGAAATCTCCTGATTTAGCCGTACATGCACTGTAGTTGACCTTTGACCTTAATACAGTTAGAAACAGCATTCTAAGAACTGCTAGGAGGAAATTATAAGCTTTTTGGTCTTCTTTTTTTATTTGTTTGGTGTCTTTGTGTCTAGTTGACAAATGTAAGCCCTAAACCTTTAAACCCTCCCTTTTAACACTTTGTTTGGTCTCTACCCATGTGAGAAATGTATCTCTTCAATGGCTTTTATTCGCCAGTTGGCCCCTGATAGTGTCTGTCTGACATTTGATACTGAGCAGGTTGTATTTTAGGGCTTTTACTCTAAAAGCAGCTGCCTGCTGGGGCAGCAATACGACATGAGCAAAAACTGTTGCGTTTCCACATAGCTGAAACGTGGGGAGGAGCGGATTTAGGTAATAATTACGCCTGTAGGTGACTTCACACAACATCGTTACACTGTCATTTTATAGGGTATTGTAAAAAATATTTATTAAAGGCACTTTAAAAAGTCACCATCTCAAGAATCCTTACAGGTTCAATCCTCAAAAGCTGCGAACCTGAAATCACGAATACTTGTCAATAAACACCTGCTGAGCATGTTCAGCACGCTCTCACTTTGATTGCCCAGAGTGACTGTGACTGTAGAGTGAGATAAAAACTGTAAAACTGATTTACTTGAGGATCAGAGAGAGTTTATTAGTTGCCATTAATTATCCTAAATTAAACTCTTAATGAGCTCATATTATTTTAGCCTCTACACTGCAGGAGTGGCAGCTTTGATCCAATCAGCCTTTACTCACAATAATGCTAATAGTCGCTCTGTGTTGGATAATAAGAGCCTTCTGTCTGTCCTCTGAAGTGATTCACTGACTTTCCCCGGCTGAGAAGTTTCTAAGCTTCTCCACGTGGGGTCTAAAATCTGCACATTTATGTTTGTGTGGATGTATTCCTGCAGAAAATGAGGAGTGGCTCTGCAACACATGGAGCATATCTTTATTCAGATTAGTATTGTACATGGATGCCTTTTGAGTTTCTTGAGAGTATTGGGGGAAACATCAAATTGATACACTATAACTGTAAAGACACAAAATGGTAAAAAGAAAAAAAAATCTCATTAAACATCGAGCCTTAAACATAGAGCCTGAGGCAACTTTTAGGCATCTACCTCAGCCTCATTTTGGATCTCATTTCTTCTTCTTAAATCTGAATGTTGTTTTTAGTTTAATTTGTATTTTAAATGCTTGCTTATACATTATGTAGACCACATTAAACTGCCTTTGGGTAAGTAATGTGTGATTCATTCTTTCCATGTATTTGTGTATAGACTAATTCTCTGTTTTGTCTCATTGAGCTGCATCAACTTTAAATACCGAGAGCAAATCCTCTTAGATCGTATTTCTGAAAACTTTATTTCATTGTGTAATTAGGAGCCTTTGAATTCTCTTTGGTCCTTTGGAGTAATTATAAGTATTCATCTGGAAATGGCTTAACGCCACCAAGTCATCAAAGTACATGGTCCTCTGCACAACGCCTGAGTAAACCGAACTTATTTGGTCAGGAGGATTTTCCTTTAAAACCACTGATTAAAGCATGTTGGATTAAAGAAATGACTGAAGAGGAGACTGAGGATGCTGTGGTTCACTGTTCAGTGTGAATTAAATACAGGTTAATTAACTTTCTGTCATTAACGTTTTCAATTTGTTTGAGCTAGGTTTATTATGCACATCAGCGCATGCAAGTCCCTCAATTTGAACGTTTGGCCTTGCCTCCATATACTACATATGTACATGTAGTAAGACCAAGAGAAACACCTTCTACATTAGTAAAAGCAACAATGGCAGAAAGCAGCCTGAAGCACTTAGCTGGAGCTGGCCTTTCTGATTTTCCCTCAACCAGAGAAACCAAATTCTTTAGCTAAAAAGACCTTTGACAAAGACATGTACCAGCAACGGGAGCATTTCCAAGTCAACTCTGGTTATGGCTTTGTGTGTTTTGGTCAGGTTGTCAGTGTTCTCCAGTAGTTCAGAATGCTTTCAATAGCCAACCTGTTCTTATCTTGGGGCACTTCTCTTTCATAAGACGCACTGGCTGTGGCTGTGGTTAAACGGTTGGAGGTTGCAGGTTTGTTATCTTGGAGACCACCATCTCTATCCTGTCGAGACCTTTGTGTTTTTTTACTTTGTTTTGCTTTTTTACAACTTGCTCATGTTACGGGTCCCAAAACTGGTTGTATCACAGTAAAATTTCCTCTTATTACAAAGACTCATAAAAACTAAATGAATGCACAAATGATCCCTTTCCCGGTGTTTTCACTTGCTGTACATCAATGACAGGTTTTACTCATCTTCAGTTTCAAACTGTATGAATTAAATGATCATTGACATCAATTCAGGTGTGTCAAAACTTCAAGGTATCATGGCTTCAGTCACACAGAACAATTCAGCCAGTTAGAAATTATTTATCTCACTCGTATACATAAATCACACCCTCGCAAACTGGAGATACTTTGGTAACCTATTACTTTTCTAATCAGAGATTATTAACCACATCACAAAAAGACTGTTTATGAATTTAGACATTACAAAGATCTGAATCACACGTAAAACCTTGGGTCTCAGTACTGGGCCTCAGCACCGGCACATTAACACAGTGTTTCCCATTATGATGCCAAAACTAAAATAAAATAAACAATCATGTCCATAAAAATGAAACTGAAATAGTGGTGCTAAGAGTTTAGCATGCAGTGATAGGTTTTTGTGTAGTTTCATACTGTACTAACCTGAAAACACGGGTGAAACCGAAGACATGAACCAATTATGTTGCTTCCCAAATCTCCTCTGAGGGGAGGGCGGGGTCCTTCACCTTAGGAAGTCCAGGTGCAACACTTTAGAGTACATTGGTTCCACTTGGTTGGCTCCACTCAAGATTTGCATCATGAATTAAAAAATGTACCTTCTGTTGTCACTACAGGTATAATTGGCACTTCCCTTTAATAACTTAAAAATACACTTTTTCACTACATGCATCTTTTACTAATGTTAAAAAACCTATACAACATAATTATTTGTCCACATTTTGACACTTTGACTACTGGAACAAGAAGGCTGACGAGGTACAACATAAATGCTACGGCAAGGAGGAGGCAGGACGCCAGGTCAGGGGGGAGATATCATCACCCCCACCCGAGATTGGGTACATAGCCCCAAGTGCGATAGGAGTTGTGTGAGTGTGTGAGGAACTGACCTGAAAGATAGGATCATGGCTTGAAACCTGGATCCCCCCTAGCCGGTTACCAAGATTACGTGAAGTACCCTCAGAAGGTCTGCTAGATGATGTTAATGCAGCACTACGGATGATACCTACAACCACGATTACCGACACTAACAAGCTGATCTACACTACGGCAGCAGTGATCAGTGAGATGCTTGGCTACAAGTTGAACAGCCACAAGGGGCAGTACCCTCCATGGAGAAGGAAGTTAGAGGGCAAGATCAAAGTAGCACGGAGGGAGGTTAGCCAACTAACGGAGCGACAAAGAAGGTGCATAAGAAATACAGCAAGCTGTCCATACCTGAGGCCTTGGAAACTGCCAAGCAAAGACTCACAGCCTTGGCCAGCCGCTTGAGGAGGTACACCAGAGAGAAGGAGGAGGAGAATAAACCAGCTGTTCTCCACAGAACCAGCAAAGGTGTACTCTCAGTGGCAAGGGAACAATAAGAGAACAGCACCACCAAGGCTGGAGACGGAGCAATACTGGAAGAGAAGGACGCAACCCATAACGGCAATGCTCAGTGGCTAGTGGATCTGAGGGCAGATAACCATCACAGTGGCAGACATCCAAGAAAGGGTCTCCAGTATGAGGAGTTGGACAGCACCAGGCCCCCGACATGGTTCACGCCTACTGGCTGAAGAAGCTGACTGCACTCCACGAGCGTCTGGCAGCACAAATGAACCAGCTGCTAGTTAACGAGAGACACCCGGAATGGCTAACCGAAGGTCGGACGGTCCTGATCCCCAAGGACCCCAAGAAGGGGGGTCCAACTACCGACCAATAACCTGCCTCAGTACTACTTGGAAGCTCCTGTCAGGCATCATATCGGCTAAGATGAACAGGCACATGGGTCAATACATGAGCAGGGCAAGGGATTGGCGCCAGAGGCGCAAAACACCAGCTACTGGTAGACAGAACAGTCAGCCGAGACTGCAAGACCAGACTGACCAACCTGTGCACAGCCTGGATTGATTACAAGAAGGCCCACAAGATTACAAGAAGGCCCACAGCTGGATACTGGAATGCCTAGAATTGTACAAGATCAACAGGACCCTAAGAGCCTTCATCAGGAACTCAATGGGGATGTGGTGTACAACACTAGAGGCCAACTCCAAGCCCATAGCACAAGTCACCATCAAGTGCGGGATCTACCAAGGAGATGCTCTGTCCCCACTGCTGTTCTGCATAGGCCTGAACCCCCTCAGTGAGATCATTAACAAGACTGGCTACGGATACCGACTACGGAACGGAGCGGTTGTCAGCCACCTCCTGTACATGGATGACATCAAGCTGTATGCCAAGAGTGAACGAGACATCGATTCACTGATCCACACTACCAGGCTATACAGCAATGACATTGGAATGTCATTCGGGCTGGAGAAGTGTAGTCGGATGGTAACAAAGAGAGAGAAGGTAGTCAGAACTACCAGAAGGCAACATTGCAGACATAGAGGACAGTTACAAGTACCTGGGGATCCCACAGGCGAATGGGAACCATCAAGAGGCCGCTTGGGAAGCTGCAACCACCAAGTACCTGCAGAGGGTAAGGCAAGTCCTGAGGAGTCAGCTGAACGGTAAGAACAAGATCCGGGCCATCAACACCTACGCCCTGCCCGTGATCAGGTACCCTGCTGGGGTAATAGGCTGGCCAAAGGAGGAGATAGAAGCCACTGACATAAAGACAAGAAAGCTCCTTACCATGCATGGAGGGTTTCACCCCAAGTCCAGCACCCTGAGGTTGTACGCTAAGCGGAAGGAAGGGGGCCGGGGACTGGTGAGTGTCAGCACCACAGTCCAGGATGAGACAAGAAACATCCACGAATACATCACGAAGATGGCCCCAACTGACAGCGTGCTCAGTGACTACCTCAGGCAGCAGAAACCCAAGAAAGAGGAGGAAGGCGAGGAACCATCATGGAAGGACAGGCCCCTGCACGGTATGTACCACCGGCAGATAGAGGAGTTGGCTGATATCCAGAAATCCTACCAGTGGCTGGACAAAGCTGGACTGAAAGACAGCACAGAGGCACTAATCATGGCAGCACAAGAACAAGCTCTGAGTACAAGATCCATAGAGGCTGGGGTCTATCACACCAGGCAAGACCCCAGGTGCAGGCTGTGTAAAGATGCCCCAGAGACAATCCAGCACATAACAGCAGGGTGCAAGATGCTAGCAGGCAAGGCATACATAGAACGCCATAACCAAGTGGCCGGCATAGTGTACAGGAACATCTGTGCCGAGTATAACCTGGAAGTCCCGAGGTCAAAATGGGAGATGCCCCCAAGGGTGATGGAGAATGACCGAGCTAAGATCCTGTGGGACTTCCAGATGCAGACGGACAAAATGGTGGTGGCTAACCAACCGGACATAGTGGTGGTAGACAAACAGAAGAAGACGGCTGTAGTGATCGATGTAGCGGTTCCGAATGACAGCAATATCAGGAAGAAGGAACACGAGAACCTGGAGAAATACCAAGGGCTCAGAGAAGAGCTCGAGAGGATGTGGAGGGTGAAGGTAACGGTGGTCCCCGTGGTAATCGGAGCACTAGGTGCGGTGACTCCCAAGCTAGGCGAGTGGCTCCAGCAGATCCCGGGAACAACATCGGAGATCTCTGTCCAGAAGAGCGCAGTCCTGGGAACAGCTAAGATACTGCACAGGACCCTCAAGCTCCCAGGCCTCTGGTAGAGGACCCGAGCTTGAAGGATAAACCGCCCGCAGGGGCGTGCTGGGTGTTTATATATATATATATATATATATATATATATATATATATATATATATATATATATATATATATATATATATATGTAACATTTACATTTTGTAAACACAATGAAGGCAGGTCACTTTTTTGAAGACCAGATGCCCAAACTTTGAGGACTCTGCATGGGCTGAAACTGCCTCAGTAGTCCACTTTAAATGTCACATTGTTCTTCGTTGTATATGATAAATTCTCTAATTAGGTCATAATGATGTAAGGCTCACCTTCACCTATGATCACTGTGTGGGGGCCAAAGGGACCACTTAAACTAAAATCATAACCGGTGACAAGGCAGCAGTCATCATTTTGTCTCTCTCTTGGCAAATTTCAGAGGTGATTGTCGAGTTTAATGACACTTAAAAAAAAAATAATGTTTGTTGGCAGAAAAATAAATGTGTTTTCATTGTCATGCCTTCTTAGATTCCAAAAATATACAAACACATACTTACATAAATATACTGGAAATAAGTAAGTATTTAAATCAAATATTGCAGAAGTAACGATAGTGATGGAAAATATCCATGCACACAACATTGATGCAATATGCAAATACTCATTTTAAATTAAAACAGGAAAATTATTCAATAAGTAAACATACAAAGACATTTTAGTTTTTCTAACTTTTTAAAATTAATTAAACTTTTTGATCAAATATTATTTTTTGGAGCTCTGGACTCGTGAATCTGTGGACAGCTGCTATATAAAAAATGATTTAAAACTGCAGTTCTGAAAGATGAACTTCATTTGTATAAAAAAAAAAAAAGAAGCAGATAGTGCTTTATCAAACAGTCCCCACACAGAGAGAACTGACTGAATAATTCATGAAATTACTGCTGTTTTACCACATGTGTGAATGTTGTAATGGAAAATTTGTGTTTCAACTCCTCTGACCTCAGCACACTATTGGTGTGTAACTGTAACATTCATGTACAAAGAAAGAGTGTAAGAAGATGGAAAAACAAGGAACGGAAAGCTTTGTTCAAGGTCATGACACAGTTCATTGTCAAGCTGGTGCCTACATGATGGTGAGAGTTTAACTCCCAACCGCTGAGTGGACAAAGATTGTATCCACATAATGGGTATAAAAGAGGCTGCTATTTGTCAATGCTTGTACGGATATTGTTCATGCTGTATTGATCCCATTGCAAAGGTTTCTTTCAATAAATCTCAGAAAATCAGTTTGGTTTCCATCCTTGGTTTATTTTTCCACAACAATCGTGGGGAGGAGGATGGGATTTCTCAAGTGATTTCTTCTCTGCTTTCATGTTGATTCAGGAAAACCTGCAGGTAGACCCATTGAGTCTGAAAGAGTGCTTACCTACAAGCAAATTATTGAAGAGACAAGTGCCTGACAACTGAGAGCAGATAGATTCACAGCTGAAATCCGGATTAATAAACAGCCCTGAATGGAGAGCAGCTGAGACCAACGTGAATTTCTGATTGTATTATATATTTTTAGGGACACATTATTAGATTCGAGGAATTTGAAATAATTCGGTTTTCACCATTCTGAGAAAAAGTCTGTGAGCACAGTTGGTTTGGACTGACAGCCAGAAGGCAAACGCAAATCAACACTGTTAACTGGAGCCGATCGCCACCGGCAGACACAAATTAACACAGTTAGTTTAGACTGATCGCCACAGGCAGACGCAGGTTAACGGCATTGTGGGTTATATAAGTGACGACTTACTGAATCTGAATTCACAAATACACATTGGTTGCCAGTGAGAATATTAGAAATTCGGTCTCTGAGATTAAATGTCATTACCAGCAGGAACTAATATGAGGAGGGCAAGTCCAAAACAGAAAGCCGGTTAAAATTAATGATCTAAAAAAGTCAAAATGTCCAATTTATTTGAAATACATAGCAGCCTTAAAATGTGTGAATAAATGAACTTATATTTCCAAAAAAGTGTGTATTTCTGTATTTATGAGAGAAATGCACGTGAAAAGAAAATGAAAGTAAGAACCAGGGTTAAGAAAGTGTTGACAGGCAGGGATGAAAAGTGATACTAATCGATGTGTGTCAAAAGCAGATAGAACAACATCCTCCATGAGCACAGAGGCCAGAGCAAAGTGCCTAACACTATCAAAATCATCAGACCTATATCCAGGGCCCGTATTGGCTAAATATTACAAAGCTTCACCTCCACCCTACTCTGACCCTGAAAAAAATGCTTCAACATCAAGGATCCTCCTCCAGCCTGCACAAGACGCTTCCAGTGAAACTGCATTGACATTAATAGCCCTTTCAGGACTCAGACTGTGTCTACTTGTGTGGAATAGGAAAATGAGACAGACATGGACTATTTGTCTGAAAATAGAGTCAAAAGCATGGATGAGCAGATGCCTCTCAAATCACCAAACTTGGAAGTTCAACTTCAAGAAAGGGCAGTGAAAGGCGTAGGACTTGGAAAATGACAGACAAAACTGAAGCAAAACTCCCCATGGCACAGCTGACAATGTATATGTCACAAACAGGACAGATGAAGGGAGAAGTGAACATGGAGGGACAATGAAGGAAGGCTGTTTTTAGTTTAGGGACACAGAACACTGAGTAATGATTGTCCTGAAAAAGCAGAAAGCTGAGGCTGTGTGTCTCAGGGCGGAGGTTGAGGAAGAGGTAAAAGGTAAAAGAACAAGACACACAGACAGAGAGGGGATAAACCAGCCTACTCACACACACACACACACACACACACACACACACACACACAAACAGGCAATGAAGGCCATTTTGACAAAACACGCACACCACCCTGGCTGTTGTCTGCGTTTCATCTTTGATGCCTGCGTGGGTGACACAGAGCCTCACTCTGCCGTCACTTAGTTTCGACTAGCAGCCTTGTCTTATTGGAGGAGGGTGCTTTTTCACCCTCACTCTTTTGAAAGGACAAAGCACGCCGTGACCTTTTTGTCTCCCTCAGTGTCAACTTGGAAACTTGTTTTTCCTCTTGTAATGGCTGGCATGAATCTAAGTGATGTGACCTTTGATCTTAACCTCTCTCTTCATTGTTAGTAGTAGCTGGCATTGTCACTCACTAGTTGCATTACATCATATATAGCATACAACTCTTGAGCAATGTGCACATGATGTTGTATAAAAAAAACTTAATAACGCCAATAAGGTTTGTTTTGTTTTTCTCACAGGAGCAACACAAGTTTTAATTACAAAACTGGCAAATTTTACAAAGTTGATGACAAAACATTCTGGAAAATGCTTGTAACACATCAAACGGATATAGAGCAACATCAGGAATTCACATCTTTCCAGGTAATCTGCCTTCCTCCTGTAGTCAAAGACATACATCGGATTAGGTTAATTGATTTAAAGGTGTGAATGTGAGTTGAATGGTCATCTGTCACTTTGTGTTATGCCATTGCTGAGGGAAATATCCAGCTTATATGCATGCACACAGTTATTAGAGTTTTTGTCCTGAAATAGCTAAAAATGAAGACGTTCAATGACTTGTTATAGTTATTATAGTTTCATATATAATAAATACATTTTAATTTTTTCTACCTCTTCTATCTCCTCAGTGTTGATGAGTGACTGCTGGGCAAACTGTCAAAAAAGTTTTGACGTGGCTACAGACAGCAGAGAAACACAAACAGAAGTATACTGAAGCATCAGACTGGAGAAGCTGCTCCACAGTCAGTGGTTTCATTTCCACTGGGACCATTCAAAGTGAGAGGCTGGCTCTCAGCACTGCCAGCTGCAGCGATAGAGCTCCAGCGAGCTGCATGTGCATATGATGACACAGGTTGTGTTGTTTTGTCTCTGTTCTTCTTTTCCACATTGCATCATTTTGCGGGGCTAGACAAAAATAAAAGCTCTGCTCCCAAAAAAAACACCCCGGCCCTGGTGGAGCCAACACTTTTTGTCTGACCCCTTGATAGAATCCCGTGGAGCTGGGCTCTTAAAGGTTTATCAGCAGTAAACAGCACAGTTAAAAATCTACAATGAAAAGATTCGGCAATTTTGGAAATCAGGTAAAGCCTGTCTCTCTCTTTTCTTCTGGCATTTTTTCTCTTTTGGGGAATCCTGCACTTTTCCCCAGTTTCCCCAGTTAAAACCTGTTAACTTGCATTATTGTTCCTGTTACTTTCATCACGGAAATTTCACACTGAAGTGTTCCCCAGGACTTTATTTTTTTTTGCGGGTTTGACCCAAAAATTTTTGGCAAAAACATGAAGAACATTTTTTTTCCTTTAAGAATAACACACACAAACATCTCCTGTCCCTGTCCCCCCCCCTCTCCCTCACAGGCAACAGGTTTCACACTCACTTCATTACCTTTTTTGGACCATAAGGTGCACCGGATTATAAGGCGCATTAAGTAAAAGAAAACAGTCAGATAAGTCAAACTTTACTAAACTCATTCTTTTTGCTTCCTCCACTTCCGTCCATTGATTCAAAATTTGAATTCTTACCTGCTCTATTCCCATGCTGTTCATATATTTAAAGGCTAACCTCGTATTGGGTGGATTTTCAGTTGTTCTTTGCTGAAGTTTTGGGCCCTTAAGCACCTTGGTTGCATTTGTCTCTAACCATCCACCCCCGTTAAATTTTTAGTGGAAAAAAAACATTTATCCTCCAGCTTACTTTTTTATGATTGCTAACATAGCTGTGTCCCATGATTGTGCACATCATTATTACTAGTGTAACTTCAGTAACCCACAAACGTCACTGCTGTTTAGTTTTCTATCTTATTTATTTAAATATAAGGCTTGTTTTTTTTCGAAATCTCTCGTAGAACATGCTATATCATTTTTATGGAAATAGCTAACCTCCTCTCTTCTAACTCTGTTAAATTTAAAAATTTCTGTTTTCATGGATGCCTATTTTAAAATTTAATTGACACCGGTAAAGCAGCAACACTGATCATTTTTTTAAAAGATAAAAGTTTTAACATTTTTTAACTCTCAGTGATGCTGCAGTGTTCTTTACTTAGGGACCTGAAGGGGACGGTTTTTTGGACCCAGATTACTGGAGGCTCCTGGGTACAGTACCCCGTAATGCTCCGACAATTCATCAAGTGGTGCACCATAGCTTACCAAATTGTACTAAAACTTTTTTGACAGATTTTTGGCGCTTTGCAAAAAATGGGTTAAGGTCATAAGCACAACCAGAATTCATACAAAAGGCGCACTCCCGTTTTTCAAAAAATTGAAAAGGATTTAAGTCCTTTTGCGGAAAAAATGGTATTAAATTTATAAAATTTCCCTTTCTTCAATTTCACTAAGTCGGGGGTTGAAATTACAGTAAAGAGAAAATGACAGAGGGGCAGCTTTATGCAAATGACTCAGTAAACTTTGGTTTTTCCCCGGGAACCTGTCAACATCAAATACTAAATGAATTTTGTTGAAAGTAATCAGGCATGCAGGACTAAAGCTGACAGGTGGACAAACCTAACTGAGCATGTAAAATCGCCACGGCATTCGTCCTGCTTTTTTCAACAGTTTTTCCCGTGGAGCAGGAAGCTCACAGATCTAAACAAGCTGCTGTGTTCACAGATGTTCCCCAATCCCCAAGTTTTATAAAGAATAATTCAAATGGAGGGTTATCTGTCCCATGTCTTAAAAAAATAACAACAAAAAAAAACCGCCCCTTTAGCCTTGAAGCAAGTTTCAGGGGTTTTTTTTTCCTTGTGCTATTTTATACAGAATTCTAAATTTACTGCAAAGGTTCAGGGTTTTGTGGCAACAAATCCCCGACTTATCTGACACTTTATCAAATTTTCTCCTTTTTTCCTCCATTTACCCCGATGGAGACGCTGCACCCCCAGGCAAGCTGAAGAAATGCTACCCTGATCTTTTGTCCTTTTTCTGATCTGTGTTTCAATGCTACATTTATGAGCTCTGTCATCCAAAACTAAAAATATTTTTTCTGAGATGCTCTCATTGATAGTTTCTGGGGTTTCTATCGTTTTTTCAGCTTTTTTTTTCCTTTTTTATGCAAGTTTTGCACAAAAGGTGCGGGTCCACAAGTGTCAACAGTGAACATCTTTTAACCCACGGGGTGCCTAGGATTTTCAGTGATTTCCATCTGTCCTTTCTCCAGTGACAGGCATGATTTTTACGGGCAACTTTTTGTAAGCGAAAAAAAGGTCAGATCCTACAGCTTTCAATGGAATTGGAGTCAAGCAGAGTCAAACCTGCTTTCAGAGACAATAAAGCGCGACCACAAGTGGCACAAATTTTAAAGAATTCTGTTTGAGATCCAAAAAAGGGAATAAACTTTTGTAATGTTGATTTAATGTTTTAATTGCTAAAATTTTAACACTACAAGCACTAACCCCTTTATGAATGTATTTTGTTAATTTCTTCCTAAACATTTTTGTCAATTGGACCTCAAGCCTTCAGGCTGTCAGGGTCCTCTCCTGGCCCGCTCTTGTTTTTTGATCACATAAACACACATTACTTCAGATTACTTAAATTTATTTTTTAAAAATCCTTCAGTAAGCTCTATAACATTTATATACCACTATTCATCATGTTAAATTAAGTCATGTTTTAAAGCAGTTTTTGCCATTATTTAACGCATAACATTGGGATTGTGACTATTTTCTTTTTTGGCTAGGTTTTTGATTGTGATTTTGATTGGGTGAAAACTGTGTAAAGCATTCATATTTTTGCTAGTTGAGTGAGATAGCCCTTTTTTGTCAGTTGCAGGTCTTTTGCCCCCAACTGAGATGACAATTGGCCCCTACTTAAAAAATCACTTGGGAGACAGGTAGGGTAGGGACGAGGAAAAAAACATCGAAATGTGTAACACAAAAGGATAATACAGGGAAAGCACAGATATCAAACACCTGCCAAAAAAACACAGACAACAACATGGGAAAAAAGTTAGTGTGTCATCTGATCTGGGGCCGCTGCTTGGCTGCGCCTCCCCCGACCCGATGTCCCCATAGGGGGGGAGGTGGGGGTTGAGGTGGCGTTGGATCCGGGGGGAGGGGGGGGTGATGCGTCGGTGATGCTTTCAGTATCAGACATGTATTTTTGCGGGTTCCCGGTTAGCTGGACAGTGTCCTTCGCCCTGCCCGGCTTGGAAAAAGTCTCCCCGCCAACCCCGGTGGCCTTGCAGAATGGGAAGGGGCGACTAACACAGTCGTTTGGGGGGTTTTTTTAGTCGGCCTTCAGCTGGGCCCAAAAGGGTATCCCCAAAAGGTTTATTTTTTTTAGTGCGAACAGCTCAAAGAATTTCAAAACAG
>JAQSNX010004441.1:5000-45060 GCA_029532605.1 Oreochromis grahami | reverse complement strand
TTATACATGCTTCCCTTAGGCAGCATCATTAGAAGACATAGCATAAATTTTCACTGCTATGCAGATGACACGCAGCTCTATCTATCCATGAAGCCAGATAACACACACCAATTAGTTAAACTGCAGGAATGTCTTAAAGACATAAAGACCTGGATGGCCGCTAACTTTCTGCTTCTTAATTCAGATAAAACTGAGGTTATTGTACTCGGCCCTGAAAATCTTAGAAATATGGTATCTAAGAAGATTCTTACTCTGGATGGCATTACCTTGGCCTCCAGTAATGCTGTGAGGAACCTTGGAGTCATTTTTGACCAGGACATGTCCTTCAATGCACATATTAAACAAATATGTAAGACTGCTTTCTTCCATTTGCGCAACATCTCTAAAATTAGAAATATCCTGTCTCAGAGTGATGCTGAAAAACTAGTTCATGCATTTATTACTTCCAGGCTGGACTACTGTAATTCACTATTATCAGGATGTCCTAAAAACTCGCTGAAAAGCCTTCAGCTAATCCAAAATGCTGCAGCAAGAGTCCTGACAGGGACTAGAAAGAGAGAGCATATTTCTCCTGTTTTGGCTTCCCTTCATTGGCTTCCTGTTAAATCCAGAATTGAATTCAAAATCCTGCTCCTCACATACAAGGTCTTAAATAATCAGGCCCCATCTTATCTTAATGACCTTGTAGTACCATATCACCCTATTAGAGCACTTCGCTCTCGCTCTGCAGGCCTACTTGTTGTTCCTACAGAATTTAAAAGTAGAATGGGAGGCAGAGCCTTCAGTTTTCAGGCCCCTCTTCTGTGGAACCAGCTTCCAGTTTGGATTCGGGAGACAGACACTATCTCTACTTTCAAGATTAGGCTTAAAACTTTCCTTTTTGCTAAAGCATATAGTTAGGGCTGGACCAGGTGACCCTGAATCCTCCCTTAGTTATGCTGCAATAGACGTAGGCTGCCGGGGATTCCCATGATGCATTGAGTTTTTCCCTTCCAGTCACCTTTCTCACTCACTATGTGCTAATAGACCTCTCTGCATCGAATCATATCTGTTATTAATCTCTGTCTCTCTTCCACAGCATGTCTTTATCCTGTTTTCCTTGTTTCACCCCAACCGGTCGCAGCAGATGGCCGCCCCTCCCTGAGCCTGGTTCTGCCGGAGGTTTCTTCCTGTTAAAAGGGAGTTTTTCCTTCCCACTGTCGCCAAAGTGCTTGCTCATAGGGGGTCATATGATTGTTGGGTTTTTCTCTGTATTTATTATTGTGCTATCTACTGTACAATATAAAGCGCCTTGAGGCGACTTTTGTTGTGATTTGGCGCTATATAAATAAAATTGAATTGAATTGAATTGAATTGTCCTTGGACAAGATGTTGATGTGGGGCAGAAATACGAGTACTTGGGCATCCACATCGACAATGTGGTGAATATAGGCTTTTATAGATCCTCCCAACCAATGTGCTCTGACACACCAAAAAAATAGAGGAATAAAACAATGAATGTGAGACGGTAACATGGCAGGCAGATTGATAGGAGCAAACCAGATCCACAAAAGGCCCCACCTACATGTCTCAAAAGATGCTTTGCCAGTGTTGCAATGCCAGACACCACAAATCCCCAGAGGTGCCATGTCTACAGGGTCAGAGCTGTTTTGCTGGCATGATTTGGACCTAAATCATTTAAAAAAATTAGTTTTAACGTTGTTGCTGAGCAGTGAATGCTACACTATGCTGACAGCTTTCACATTTAAGATGCTTTAACAGGGTGTGTGCACAAGATACCATGATATGCCGATTGTCGTCACTTACCTTTCAATCAAAATGAGTCACGAGAGAAGCGGGAACAGCAAATAAAACTGTACAGTACACTGACTTCCACAAATAGTACACTCACAGTTCTCTGTGATTAAAGAGGAAAGGTGCTGTTGAAAATGAAAAGCCAAAATTTCTTCTTTTAGAACTAACACGAGTTTCACAATAACAGCCCTGCACATTCAGCTTACTAATCAAGAGGCTCTGGCGGAGTGAAAGCATTGCATTAAAAATAGCTGCTGCTTTTGTTGAAGTATCCTTGTACAAAAAAAAAAAAAAAAAAAATGAAGCTGCAAGTGGCATTGGCTTAATATTAAAAAATGCTCTCTAGTTTCGAAGTAAATAAGAAAAAAAAACTAATGAAAACATAGAACTAACCAACTTTTGGGTTTAGGCCTGACTGCAAAGTAGTATTCTTTTGACTTGTCCACGGCTGCCCTCAAGGCCTGTTTAGCCCTCGGTAATGTTTGGCAGGGAGGTGGCGGCTTTACTGGAATACAGGTCTTGTGTAACTATTGGCCTTTCCTCTGTTGACGTGTTCTGGGATAAGGCCGTATTTTCCTCACCAGGCAAACATGTGGGCTAAAGGTGGGAGGTCAACAGCACGGAACTGATAAGAACCTTACAAGAAAAGTGAGGCAGAATTAAAAAATGTGCAGTATGTTGAAAGTTTGGGACTTTAATCAGATAATCCACCTGTTTGGGTTTTGTGTGTGTGTGTGTGTGTTGTGTTTTTCTAAACACAGAACAAAAAGATTAGTATTTAATCATACATTTCATTTTGGATTATGAGTTTTGAAAAACCCATTCACATTTTACGTGCTGAATACATTGCTAAACTAAACACACAGGCCTCTGCATCTGGTGCTGGCTAGCATTGATCCAATCACTGGTTCAGACACAGAGAAAGTCCCACGGGGTCGCTATAGCAACTGGAGCCAAAATAAAGCAGCCGTCGAGACAGCAGCGGCAGCTTCAGCTGGCACACACACGCCCGACGCACAACCCCCCTCTGGCCTGGCACCTAGAAACAGACACAAAATGAGCTCTATATTAGACTGCGGAGGGAGAGAGTCGAGGGAGAAACGTCGAGACGGAGCGGCAGAGGAGGGGAAGAGTGTGTCCTCGAATAACCCCTGTTAGCTCAGCTTGGTGTTCCAAAGAGGACACATTTAGCAGCATCTCTGACTCTGTCTCCTTTTCTCACACACACACACATGCACAGATACACAGCTCAGGTACGGCTCGCACTTACAGGTTTGGCTAGCTCTTCTTAATATAGTTCCACTGACTCATTTGCTCACTATATAGCTTTATGTGCATGTGTTGTCCATGCCAAGGAGCACACAGGCCGGCTGTTCATACTGATGCACTATGAAGACTGAAACCTCCCCCTTGTCTTCCTCCTCCTCCTCCTTTGGGCCTCTGCTACAGTGTTCCAGGAGCTCACAGAGAGGCTCAGCAGGGCCAAGCTGGCACCCCAAACGCCTGCAGAGATGACCAGTCCTTGTTGGTGAGCAGAAGCCACAAAGGGATAGTAGTGGCAGGCCAGCGTGATTACATTTGTGGGTCTAAAAGCAGAGGCCAAAGTACTTTATTATTTTCTCATGTCATTTACATTACAAGTTGCCGCTAACATGTATATTTAGCTAGGCTACTACTACTACTACTACTTAGCTTAGTGTAGCATAAAGACTAAAAGCAGGTAAACAGAAGCTTCAGGTAATGCGTGACTAATTGTGCCAGCAATATGGTTCAGAGGAATTTCTAATATTTTTCCTATGACAAGAGAAATTTATGCCACAGAGAAATTAGCTGAACTAATACCCTGCCACTTGGCAGTGGTAGGGTATTTTCATATCTAAAGTTTCATTACTTATCAGCTGATGACTTTGGAAAGTTGTAGATTTTCTCAATGATTTGGTTTCTTTTTACACAGAGGAAAATCCCAGTGAACTCTGAGGGAACCAAAATACACCACTACAAACCATGTATGTAACCAAGTATGTTCAGTCTGCTTACTAGCCAGATGTGTCTGCTGCAGGAGCAACAAAAGTAAATACAGAAAGAAGATGCTGTGTTCTGGACTATTTGAGAACATGGAGAATTTATATTCATTACACTGCTACTTGCTAAACGGTACAGGCCTTTGCGCGTCTATGGTACCTTGCCACTTCCCAGAATACAAAGCATACGTTGATATGGGCATTTGCTCAAACTTGCAACGTACACTTTGTAGTTGGTTTGGATCGAGGTCAGATCTTGTTCACACCATAAACGAACTACACTGGAGAGACAGACCAAGACCACCACCTCCAAAGGGTCTTTGTGTGGTTGTTTTGGTCAACATCCGAGAACCATTAACATGTTCACATCTGCACAAATGAACCGCACCAAGAAAGAAATTAGTTTGTTTTAAATAAATTTGGTGACAAGCTCCTCATTTTTTAAAATCTGCCTGGCTGTAATGGTGATGCGGAAAATGTATCAAATGTTTTTATTAAATATTGGTCCCAATATGCCAATAAGTCTTTAGTTCTGTGTTCTTTTTCTTTTATCTTCACAAGCTCTATTATGACGATGAAATCACCAAAATATTGATATTCTACAGCAGCGTTCCCCCACCCCTGGTCCGTGGCCCTGGGGGGGGGGAACCGCTGTTCTCTATTGTTATTACAGCACCAGTGTTGCATATTTTGTTATATTTTCAATATGTATTGTAACCCACCAGTTCCTCTGATATTGTCTGCAACTGAAGTAGGCGACACTCAATGAATGCATTTGACAAAAGTATCAAATTCCCTGTCAAACACCCTTTCTAACATGACCACGCACAAACCCTGAAGCAGCTTAACAAAGAAATGTCTGTGAAGGTTCTCAGTCATCCAGGTCATCGTAGTCAAAGGAGTTTGCAAAGAAAAGTGTCTGGACTTCTTTGAGTTGCTTGAAGACGTTTCACCTCTCATCCGAGAAGCTTCTTCAGTTCTAAGGTCAAATGGCCGAGAGTCCCAGATTTAAACCCAGTGGGAGTATCCCCCCAAAGAGGGACAAAGGACCCCCTGGTGATCCTCTAATCACATGCGACAAGGTGTGAAAGCGGGTGTGGTACCTAATCAGCCAGGGTTTCGGGTGAGCTCATTGTGAAACCTGGCCCCACCCTATCATGTGATTTCCTGAGGTCAGATGGCCCAGGATGTGAGTGGGCGTTAAGGCGTCTGGGGAGGGAACTCAAAACTGGATTATAGATGGCAGACAGTTGGTGTCGTAAACCACCGCCTCTGTTCAAAGATGGTCGCTCACAGTGGACATAGATGGCCTCTTTCACTCCTCTTTCAACAACAGAGGAGTTGTGGTTATCAACAAAGAAAGTTGATAACCACCATTGTGATACTGCTAATGTGTATCACATGTAACCTTTAAACCTAGATTATACGGACACTGTGGCCAAGTTGCTATTCCTACTATACTTGTTTGATATCAGCTTGAAATTCTCCACCTGGGTAGCATGGGTAGTTGGTAAATTGTAATGTAAATCATCCTTGAACGACTCAGCACGTTCACAAAAAACAGGCAGTCACGCTGATGTCTGCGCAAAGCTTTACGCTAACAATCCAACAACAATCCACGCTAACATCCATCAGTGGAGCCTAAGCCAGACCCTAGCAGACTCACAGATATGAAAAGTAAAATCCGTGACAGAAGACTTTTTAACCAGTTTATATTTATTCTAGTGTTGTCACCGTTAATCTCATTAAAATGATGCAAATCTCCGTTAGCGAGTTACCGCGGAGGGGCTGCACGGCGTCAACGTGTTAACAAGCTAACCGCGCTAACGTGTTGATGTCGTGCAGCCCCACGCATGGAACGATCCGCGGTAACTCGCTAACGGAGATTTGCCGCGTTAATGCGGTTATGGCGTTAATGTCATTTTAACGAGATTAACGCTGACAGCACTAATTTTTTGTGCTTAGCTAATCAGCTGCTAGCTGGCTCTTTAGTATAATGATAAAATGGTATTAAACTTTACATCTAGCTGTTAGAATTTGAATTTAGTATACTTCACATAAATGTAAAGCTATTCCTTTAAGTGACGACATTTGAAAAAGTTTTATTTTCTGTTTTATTTTCTGGAGTCTGCACTGAAATCTTCCAGGCATCAGCAGGCCTTGATCAAAAATACGGCTGCACTGACTCACGGTTGGGTCTGACTGAGTCTCACTGAATCATTTGCCAGTTAAAATAAATGTAAAGAAATGTTTTGCCTGGCTAAAATATCTAATGTGGAAGAAAATGAAAACAGCAACAGAGTGAGGTCACAGTCAGCGCAGAAGTCTGCGAGACATTTAATAGAAGTAGACTATACATATCGCCCCACACATATACACAGCGCAGTCGCCTTTGTATATTCATTCATCATAATCTAAACATGATGGTCACAGCGGTGGAAAGACAGTGTTGCGAGTCCAGCAGAGCTCTGGAACACTGTAGCAGGGGCAGTCATGTTGAATTTACATTTCAAGCTGATGCTGTGATTCAGAGTGGCCTGGCTGAAGAAGTGTATAAGATTCATGAGCTCGTACCTGTGCCAGCATCAGATGTTTGACACGTCAGTCACACCTCACACTATAAATACCCCCACTCCCTCACCACCACCAACGCCACCCCTGATCCCCACATGCCAAGCCATGGCAGCTGCCTGTGGGATGTTATAAATCGAGCACGTGACTTTGTAATCTTAGACGGATTAGCTGGAACGCCACGTGTTGTATGTTTACACGTTTAATCATTCTAAGATGTTACGTAGCCGCTAAGAAAACAATGGCATGTCTGTTTTTGTGTTAAGAGTTAAAATGCATTGAAACCCACCATAATAGCAGCCATTCAAACACTCAGTTTATAATCAGTCACTCTTCGGTGAGGATACTGCACTACAGACTACTTGAAGTGACTAATGAACTCATAAACCTTACAAGACAGCATAAAGACTTAAACAATGGGAGAGTAATAAGCATGAGAATAAACATATAACAAAAAAACACATTAAGGGAGACAGATCATAATTTTTTGGACTGCATCCTGGAACGCGGATGACATCAAAATGGCTGTGACATTAAAAAATTGATGCTCACACGTGGGCCATTTCCCTCTTAGGCAGTGGAGCTTTCTAAATGTTCATACTGCATTTGAAGGTGAAAAACTGTGTACCGTATTTTCACGACCATAAAACGCACTGTACTAAAAGGCGCAGTCTCAGTTATGTGTGCCATTACTGTATTTAACACACACATAAGGCGCACTGGATTATAGGGCGCATACAAGTACCGTATGCGTATTTAAAAATAAAGCGGGAGCAAACCTGAGTTTGGTACCTTACTCACATTTTTATTACCAGTAATCGTCATCATCAACAACACACAAGCATACAAGTGTGCGTATTTAAAAATAAAGCAGGAGCAAAACTGAGTTTGGTACTCACATTTTTTTATCATCAAACCCATCGAAGTCCTCATCCTCTGTGTCTGAATTGAACAGCTGCGCTAAATCTCCATCAAACATTCCAGGTTCACTTTCTTCACTGTCAGTCACTTTCCGTGCCGTGCGGCTCCTCGGAGATGATGCCGGCTTTTGCGAAAGCTCGAACAACAGTGCCAGCAGACATGTTAGCCCAAGCATCTACAATCCAAAGCAAAGTCTTTCTCTTAAAAATCACCATAGGCGGCAGTTTCTGTCCATTAGCATGGCAGCCAAGCACAACAGTAAAGGAAGACTTTTCATACCCCGTTGTGCGTATCGCTACTGTGCTGGTCCCCTTCTTCTCCACAGTGTGACTCACCGGGATGTCAAAAGTGAGCGGGACCTCGTCCATGTTTGTGATGTGGCTGGGCTGGATGTTTTTGTCGCCGATGTGTTTGCTGCAGTAGGAGCGGAAGATGGCCAGCTTTTCCTTATAATCCGCTGGAAGTTGCTGCGCTACCGTAGTCCTGGTCCGGATGGAAAAATGGCACCGTTTCATAAAACGAAAGCACCAAGACGGGCCTCCTTGGAAATGTTCAATGTTCATCTCTTCAGCTAGTGAAACTGCTTTTAGCCGAATGGTGACCGTCGAAACGCTTCTCCCGCTCGTTCTTTGCTCGATGATCCACCACTCGAGTCTTTCCTCCGACTCGGGCCACCTCGCCTTATGTCCGCGGAAACTCAGCTGTGTTTTCTTGACCTGCCGGAGCTTGTTTTCTAGCTTCCTCCATTTGCGAACCATCGATTCGTTGATCTTAAATTCTCTCGCTGCTGCTCGATTTCCATGTTCCTCCGCGTAGCTGATGGACTTCAGTTTAAACTGTGCTTCATATGCGTGTCTCTTTGCCATTTTCAGGGTTGTTAAAACAACGATGTCCTGCATACCTGTACTTTTATACAGGTATGTGCGATCGTATATACCGCTACAGTCAACACCCACACTTCACCCTTTAGCGTTCTCATGGTGTTCTCTACTACGTCCTCATTACAACACACAGGGCGCACTGTACTATAGGGCGCGCCGTACTTTTTGAAGACAATCTAAGACTTTTAAGTGCGCCTTATGGTCGTGAAAATACGGTAAGTATATCCAAATCACAAGACTGGTGGAAGGAGACTGATAATTTAGTCTTGAACCAAGACTCAAAATTTTAATATTGAGGTAATGTATGAAAAACTGTGTTAAATTGTGCTAAAGAAAGAAGTTCAGCAGCTGTAATCCTGCAAATAATTTGGGCAAGACACTAACCTACCCTACCTGTACCTGAGAGAAGGTAGGCTCATTATCAAGAATACAGGAACTTTTATTTAATAAAAGAAAAAACATGTAGAAGATGGAGAAAGTTATTTTTAGATTACAAAGATTTTAAGATATGCAAGTGTTTTAATAATATTCTTTTATTCCAAAAGTTTTACACCTAGAGTTTGTTTACTGTGGTTTGAATCAGTTGGTGAGTTTCTACACTTGTAGTTTTTTTTTCCTGTGGTTTGAATTTTCCTAACCCTAAGAAGGAAAGGAGGATACAAAAAACCCAGGAGGCTGTGTTGGAGGTGGCTGAGCTGAAGCTACGACAGCTCAGGTTGAGTCGTTTGGACATGTGCAGAGGAGGGATAGTGGATATACTGGGCAAATGGTTTTGAAGAAGGAGCTGCCAGGCAGGAGGAGAAGAGGAAGATCTCATAGATGTGGCTAAGGAGGACATGCAGAGGGATGGTGTGAAAGGGATGGTAGCGACAGGGTCAGAAGGAGGCAGATGATTAGCTGTGGCGATCCAAGCAGATGAAAGAAGCTATTCTGAGAGTACCGTATTTTCCGCACTATAAGGCGCACTTAAAATGCTTGAATTTTCTCAAAAATCGACAGTGCACCTTATAATCCGGTGCGCTTTATGTATGAATTCTGGTTGTGCTTACTGACCTCGAACCAATTTTATGTGGTACACGGCGCTCAAAAATCTGTCAAAAGATGTTTTAGTACGACTTTGGTAAGCAACGAAGCCGCACGGCTGATGGATTGTCGGAGATGTTACGGCTACCGCAGTCAGGAACCTCGCTGACTCGGAGTTATCTGGGTTCAGAATTCCATTCGCTTCAGGTCCCAAAGTCAAACGAACACTGCGGCATCACTGAGGGTTAGAAACTGTCTAAATTCTTTCATCATTAATAAAATGATCAGCGTTGCTGCTCTACCAGGTGTAACAATTAAGTTTAACATCCAGGCATGCATTAAGACAGAATTCATTAAATTTAACAGAGTTGGAAGTTAGCAGGTAGTTAGCTCGCTTGTTTCCACCTTAACATGATGTAGCATGTTCTGACTGAGAGATTTCTGGAAAAAAAAAGAATAAATAAAGACAAAAAACTAAACAGCAGTGACGTTTATAGGGTTACTGAAGTTGGACTAGCTGGTATATAATGATTTGCTACGTGATCACTAGCGAAACAGTTATGTTAGCATTATATAAACACAGTGAAGCTGGAGGATGAATGCTAACTTTTTTCCACTCGATAAAAGTTAACGTGATGGTTTCCCGATGGTTAGGGACAAATGCAATTGCATGGCAGGATGCTGTAAACGGACCAAACTTCAGTCAGGAGAACAACTGAGATAATCCATCCACAGTACGAGGTTAGTCATTAATATACTGCAACAACATGGGAATAGAGCAGCTGCAAGAGAATTCAACATTAATGAATCAATGGTACGGAAGTGGAGGAAGCAAGAAGAATGAGTTGAGTAAAGTTTGACTTAGCTGACTGCTCTGTTTCGCTTAATGCGCCTTATAATCAAGTGCAAAAACAGACCTGCTCATCGAACGGAAATTCACATCCTGAGTTTACTATCATTACAATACTGGCGTGTTTGCATAATTTCAAGTTAAATGTAACCAGTGTGGCAGTAATATGCATTTGCACAATGTTGCATCTTGGAAAATCCTAACATCACTCTGAAACTGCAAATCACGTCACACTCACTTAGCTTTACAAAACCAGGAGACACAGCGAGTTTGAAACAGATTCATTTGCACGCATGCACTGACAGACACACACACACACACATACAGAGGCGAGAAAAACAAGTGGCAAGTCTGTCAAGGACAAGCCCCCAGAGAGGTCTCCCTTCCTGCCAGTTCGGTACCTGATCTGCGAGCCCTGACAACCACACATACACACAGGGACACATGCACATGCTTTCTAGGCAAAATTTGTAGCATCTACATCGAGTTATTCCGACACAGCACTGTGTGCATGTGCAAGAGAGAAAGAGGAAGAGCATACATGTGTGTGTAAATGTGCATGTGCCTTTTAACCCAGCATCATCTTGCATCGCTGCCATCTCCCTCCTATCAAAGCAATGAAATGATCTTTGTGCCACACATTCACGTGTCTGCAGGGCTCGTAAAGCGCTCCCTCCCATCCTCTTTCTCTTTCACATGCCCATAAACACACACACAACTATCCCTCAAGGGTTGGGCAGCTCAATGACTCCAGTAAACAATCCTTTCAACCGTCCACGTTAACAGTAAACACACATAGAGCGGCCAAGAAGAACAGAGCAAAACATACCACTGTAATAAACTAATAATAATAATGATGATGTAATAACTAATAGTGTGCAGATTTAGGCAGATTAGGCATGCAGGCACTTTTTTTTATAGCTTGCATTATGTAAACACTACCCACACATCTACTGCGCAAACACACATTTTATTGACAGTGCTAATTGCTCTTGTTCATACTGTTGAGTGATACAGACCATGGTTTACATATAAATGAATCCCCAGTGATGGACTCAAGGAAGCAGTGATCCTGCCTTCTGCCCACGCTCGGAGCACTTAAAGCTGGTGGTCACTGCACGCCACTCTCTGACTCACTCACTCTCCATATCTTCTGTCAACTCCGGGAATTAATGGTGACTGTTAAACGGGAGAAATCAATTTTTAAATTTTAATGGTTTTTGCTCTGTCCCCATGCCATTCTGCTCTCCTTTTAAATCCCAAGTGACCTGCACTAAAGCCCCGCCTCCTTGGATAATGTTACAATCTTTTTTAGACTTAATGTTCTCCCTTTGACACAAGGAAATTTTGAAAAACGAGGCCTTTATTTTGACAAAAGCATCTTCTCATTTTATGAATCATTTTGTAAGCTGAAATGTGATTGTCCGATGCAGTTTTCATCATCTACCATCAACTCTATAAGTTGAAAGTACACTCATCTTCAGGTGTCTGTTTAATGTACCCTGCTCTCACTTTTAAAACACTATTTTTGAAAAACAGGTCTTAATCATAGACTGTATATAAAAGATGCACACACCTTCTTTGCTGCTGGACTTAGCATTGTGAACCTCAATTTTAGCCTTTTGCCTTCAACCATGTTGCGTTTTTGGAACCAGACCTCACCATACTTACAATAGAAGGCGGAGTGCTATGTTATTACCTCATGCTAGCAAACTTGATTAGCATGCTGTGTACAGAGAGTTTTACTGCTAATCAGTGAAATCATGAAAAAATTGCCTCAGTGGCATGTGAATGCCTACAGCTTATCTTCTCTTCTGCCTTTGGTCTACTACATCCAGTCTCTAGCCAGATAGATAAAACCTGACTAGGCGGAAATCCACAAACCAACATCTGCTTCTATGTATTTTTTATGGATCTTTATGAAAGTTTATGTGGATACATTCATTTTATTAAACATTAATAATGTGTAATGTGTAAAAAAAACAACTGCATTAATCTGGTGCAGTTGATCTATTTGTATACTTGTTTGTATTTCCTATCAATACCATCCCAGCATTGTCACCTCACAGTAACAAGCTCCTGATTTTGGATCCTTTTTTGTGTGGAGTCGGTATGCTTCTTCCTGTGGCTGTGTAGGTTCTTTCCTGGTACTACCTCTTCTTAACAGGTTAACTGGTGATATCGAATCAGCAGTAGGTGTGACTGTGAGCATGAGCCATTGTCTTTTTGTATTATCCCTTTCTAGGGATCTCTCCAGGGTGGACCCCGTCTCTCAACCTATCATAGTTGGAACAGGGGTTCATCTACCCACAAAGCCATATGAGGGTTAAACATCTACAAAGAGGCAAACATTTTATCCTAACGTTTACCATTACAAAAGATAACTTATATATTTGACAGTGCTATCTCAGCAATGCTGTATAATGTTACATTAATAGTCTAAACGTTTCTAAATACAAGAGAATGACACAGCTGCTAATGTTAGCCTGGCACTAAATGCTATAAATGTATCCAGAACTGGATTCTACACACAGGATTAATATGTAACAGATTATTAGTCTAAATGAGTTTTTTTTGTTTTTTTTTTTAAAGATTTCAGTAAAAATCTATACAATTCCTGTGTTTAATTTTCGTCACACATCCCAAAAAAACATGGCATTACAGCATAATGTCCAGATATGACAAATGAGCCCATTTGCCGCCAACGACAGCAATGATCAACATTTAGCTGTCTTTGTCTCTTAGGTTCCGGCGTGTAAATGCATTTGACTGTACACAAGCGTCTTTGTGCACAGTTCCCAAGGGACAAGTGAAGCTCTGATAAATATTTTACACTGAGACAGTCCCCTTCCAAATGTAATGGCCGGCCATCCTTGTCACACCGGGGGGGGGGATGGACTCGCTTGATGAGGCTGTAGCCTGCTGAGACCAGCAGGGAGCTGGGTCAATTTCTCTCTAATGGCTTCTCATCCAGTGGCTCTAATGATAAAAGATGATGCACAGAGACAGCGAGATGATAAACTTCAGGAAGAAAATGGGAGAAAAAAGGGAGCAGTAGATGTTTTTTAAAGGAAAAAAATCTCATTTTGTAATTTATTTATTGATAGCGCTTGCTTTAAAAAAAATAAAATAAAAATATATATATATATCAAATTTACTCTGACATGTGTCGGGGCTCAATCAACAGGCAGTATGTAACATTAAAAGCACATTTGAAATCCACTTTATGACTTCCTGCTTCCACTTGAGCTCTGTACACGCTAGTGGGCACGCGGCACTCGCAGTTTCAGCCACTTGTCTTAATAGTCCCGTATCTTTCCCCGTTTCTGGTCTTCTGTCATAACAAATCAGAAACAGAGCAGTTCTGTTAAAGCCAAATTGCCACAAAGTGAGCGGCACATGTTATCACGTCAAGCCAGGCAGAAGCACTTGAATGATTTCAGTGCAGGTAGAAGTGAGCTGTTCTGGAGACTCACATGGTATAAGAAAACATTATTGGGATTGCAGTAAAAAAAAAGGATTAGATTGCGTGTGCATGAATTACCCTGGGGTATATCTGTGTACATTTGTACACAGATATATTTATTTAATGCATTTAATGCATTAAATAATGCATTTAATGCATTTAATGCATTCTTACCAGTTATATTTATTTAATGCATTTAATGCATTAAATAATGCATTTAATGCATTCTTACCAGTTATCCCACATATGTAGTGTGTGTTTAAGAAGCGTGTATGTGTGTGTGTAAGTGATTTGAAAACTATGTACAGGCAAAGTGACAAATGGCACTCTTAGGAAGGCAGTTAAATGATTGGGTCTATCCTTTGGATCTTTGACTGTTTGTTTATGTGTCAATTAATATTGAGCTTTTTGTTTTTGGGACAGTGAATGTTGTAAAAACTGCTGCAGAGATCCAACTAGCAATATGTCTCCTTAAGTGTTTTTTGCTGCTGCCCATCTGTCCCATACATGCACAGAAAACCCATTCTAAATGATGGAAGGTATAAAATCTCTGGTATTGCTGCAGGGCAAACACGCTTTGCAAAAACCTTGCACTGAGGCTGCGGCAGCCTCAAAAATGGTAGAAAAATGATGCAAAGCTGCAAGAGAAACAAAGGTCAAAAGAATGAAAAAGTCAATCCTCGCCTCTATTCAAATGCCCTCGAGCAACACAATTTCCTTTCATGTCTGCAACCCGTTCTCTCTCCGGGGCATCAAACAACCCAAGCTCTTACTGTAAATATGAATTTGCTCTTAGTCATCTCAGGCTTTTAAATAAGGCTTTTTTAGGTCTTAGCCATAACATAGTAAATTACCATTATCATGTTGCAAAACATTATCATTACTGCCACAGCTACGGTATGCATGCACTTTGGTAATTATGCCATCAACGTAATGTTCACTGTCTCACCAGATATACGATTAAAAATGTTTGAGTCAGCCGACTAACAGAAAATAAAAGAGACAAATGATTCTGCTCACTCGAGCCGCAGGATTGATTGTATCTTCATACTTGTCCTTTTTTTTTTCTCGCTTTCATAAACTGGTTGAGCTGCCGGCGCTTTTCAGCTGATGGTAAATTTACCGTGAAAGGAAAGCAGTCATAAAGGGAAGAAAGCGAGAGGGAAAACGTTCATTCATTTTGCTGGTGGAGGAGACCGAGTTTACTGTATGCTAATGGCTAATGACACTCCATGTTTGGGATAAGAGCAGCTTGTTGTCACAGGAATAACTGAGTCATTAGGGCATCTTGCACTGGTGCAAACTACACCCACCACCCACCCTTCCAGACTTTTTTCGAAGGCTTCAACACAAACACAGAGCCAGCCACAAGTCTATTGACTGGAAATGTTTCTCGCAGATAAAAACAAGTTGGGAAAACTTGGTTGTAAATCCAGTGACAGCAAGTGGACTCACAGAGCAGTGAGCAGCAAAACATTCAAATTCTGTATAATACCTGAGATAATGCAAACAATATGTAAATTTCCTGAAAGTATGGTTATTCAAATGCTAAGCTGGATACTTTAGAAATGACTATTGTATGGCGACTGCTACTCTTGATTCTGCTTGAAGTATTTCAAAGTATTACTACTTAGGGTGGCACAGTGGTGTAGTGGTTAGCCTCAAAGCAAGAAGATATGTTTCTTTATGGAGTTGCATGTTGTTCCTATTCTGGCTCCTTTAGCTTCCTCCCACACTCTAAACACATGTGTGTGGCTAGGTTAATTGGTTAGGTTAATTGGTGTGAATGTGAGCATGAATAATAGTCTGTCTCCTTGTGTTAGCCCTGCAACAGACTGATGAAGAGTCTATGGTGTACTCTGCCTCTTGCCCTAATACAGCTGGGATAGGCTCCAGCAAAACTGAATTGGATAAGTGGAAGAAAATGGACGGATTAAAATTAATACTGTGTACTAATGTTACACAATATATTATAGTTCAGTCAAACTAGGAAAAGTTGCATTGAATTTTTTTCACATTCAGGCACCATTTGCAAGTAGTTTTCTGGTCAGCCCGAGGTTGAGCGTGCAACACTACCAGCATGCATGAATAACCACGTTCAGTCGCAAGGAAATTGCACAGGTCACCAGGTGGGAAGCAACCGGTCTCCAAATAAGTCAGACTGAATACGGTCACTATTTTGATGTCCACAACCTGTGTTGGAGGTTTCTTCCTGTTAAAAGGGGGTTCATCTGGGTGCTTGTTTAGCTCACTGCAATGAACAGGGCAGCTGAGAGCGGCCCAGGTTTGAATCCTACCTGTGGCCCTTTGCCGTATCTCTTCCCCTCAATCTCCTTCTGCTTTCCTATCACTCTTCACTGCATCTATCTAATAAGCCAGAAAAAGGCCAAAAAAAAAAAAAAGCCATGTAATTTATGAATGCAGGCAGGTTGCCAACATTTTGATGTTAAGGTGAGTTAGTCTGAGCCACACACACACTTGCCACACAGCCAATCTGCAAACTGGTTTATGTCATTTTGCAGTTAAAGTCTGAAGTTAAATTGCTGTCCTGCAGCAACTATTTATGAAGAAATTCCTGTTTCATAAGGTTTTGTCTAGACTGTAAATGTAAATAGTTAATGCGAATTTCCTTGGACGTGGACAGATCTCCAACAGATGGCAAGTAGATGGTAGATTGCATGTAAATGCCAACCTGACCACCTTCAATCGCAAATGTATTGGAGACTGGTTTTGCATTTTACTTCCAACTTGATGCGCCAAAGTTCAAATTTTGAACATTGCAAATGACTGCAAGCGGTTGGAGACCTGGTCCCTATCTTTGAAGCAACCATTTGAAAGACAACAGTTTCAGAAGTTCATTGCACACAGAAATCATTTCCCCCCCTAGTGTGACTGTAGCATTATCTTCTTAATTCAACTCAATTCAAGTCAAGTCGTTTTTTTCCGCTTATCCTTGTCAGGGTCGCAGGGGGGCTACCATAGGGCGAGAGGCAGGGTACACCCTGGACAGGTCACCAGTCTGTCAGCGGGCTAACAGACAGAGACAGACTATTCACACTCACATTCACACCAACATTCATACCTATAGGCAATTTAGAATTACCAAACAACCTAACCCCATGAACTGATTCAACTCAATTCAATTTCTATAGCGCCAAATCACAGCAGTTGTCTCAAGGAGCTTTTAATAGTAATAATCAAACAGCCTGCCTATAAGCAAGCACCTGGTGACAGTGGGAAAACAGGGGCAGCTATCTGTCATGAAAGGTTGGGAGTGGAGCGAGGGCGACAGCACACAAGACAGACTGTGGAAGCGAGCCAGAGATTAATAATGAATTATTAATAACATTCTGCTCCTGCAATTTGGTACAAAAAACAGTTTTCTAATAAAATAAATGGGGAATTCTGCAGCCCCCAAAATTTCTCCAAACTGCCCAATGATTGAAAGTGAAAGTCCTTTGACACACAGTTGTGAGAACGTGTCTAATGCAGGCAGTCTCTTGTTGTGCACTGCACGTGAGAAAGGGCAGTCTCGGAAAATACCCTGATATAAATCTTCCACCATTTCCTGGAGTTCATGTGCATGAATGCTTTCTGTAACACTGCAACCAGATTCAAACTACGAAACCTAAAAAAAACAGAATGCCAAATGTTTCTAAAGGCATTTCATGGAGTTGTTTTAGAGCCCTCAGCATTGTGCTTGTGATAAGTTGGACTCATAAAAGGGGCCATTCACATGATACATCACTGACCTCCTTGTGCATTCAAATTTGTCTTTTTTTTCTTTTTTTATGTGTAACTTTGTAACCTCAAACAACATCTCAGCTGAGTATCAGCATATAATCAGCTTTACTGTTCCCCAGAGAAGAGTAAATCCCTATTTCAGGTAGTCTTAAAGTCATAGTAACGTATTGGACCAGTTGACCCTGAACTTGGTCTTACATAACTTAATGACCCTTCCTTGTTTTTGACTTCCATTTGAAAGGGTAAATAACACCCACCACAACATTGATTGCATAATTTCAAACACCTAGAGCAAAGCCACTGGTAAATCTGATTATGCACAAATGAGAATCATTCGATGCTTATCTTAAGTGTCTCTTGAGTAAAGCACTATAAAGCTACAGGTATCAGTGGAGCCGGATTGTGTTTCCAAAGACATGTCAGTCATTTCAAGGGTAATCTTTATCCTTGACACACAAAGACTGAAAAGAGCCGCTTGTCCTCTACTGCTCCCCAACCCCCCCACCCCACCAAAAAAGAAAAAAAAGCATATGTTTCTAAACATAAGCTGCAGATTCTGACTTTTACTCATTTTATAGGGTTGCTACACAGCAAAATTAAAACATTCTTCAGCCAGTCAGTCAGCCAGTCTCACTGTCTGTGTTTTGACAACTGGACGGTGAGACCTTTAGAAAGGTCAGTGGTTGAAGTGAGGTGGCTAAAGATAAAACACACCCTCATACACACACACACACACACACTCGAGAGCTTAAGGGAGCAGCAGAAATGCTGAGTCACAGAGCAAAGGTACGAAAATGTGGTTGGTGCTATGGTCACATGCTTCACACACACACTTTATTTTCCCCTTTTCCTGTCTGTTGTCCAGACACACACACACACACACACACACACACACACACACACACACACACATACAGTGTTAGGGATAACTGGGATAACTGTTACCTGTCACTGGGGTCACTGTTCTCACTGATATGGATTAAGCTGCTGTGTTATGGTAGCTCCAAACCTGAAGTGACCTCTCAACGGTGTCTCTTAAGATGGTACAACATGTACACCTCCAAATACTATCAGACACACACCGCTAATCGCTTCTCGGCTTACACACAGTGGCCTTAAAGTTACAGAAGCTTGTGACTGGGAGGCCAAAGTAGCAGCTGTTCATGATCATGGTGAGCTGGGTTTCCAGATCATTTTCGCTTCCAGGGATACCTAAAGGTTGAAATAAAGATTCCTCCTGGTCACGTGATAGCGGGTGATTGCGTGTGGGGGGAGGAGCCCGTCCTCATTCCCAGGGCGTCAAATTCTGACCAACTGGCATCTGAGAGATTTAGAGATTGTGTCCTTTGAGCTTGAGCCTCATCCTAGTGGCATCCGAGATAAATGACTCCATTATTTTTCTCAAGTGACTTTGGTTGATGACATTGACTTCCTCCCAAAGAAAGCTTTGCCTGGTTTTGTTGGAGTTTTTAGTCTCTTCCATTTTCATAAACACATATGCATCTTAGAGTTGCTGGGCGGGCTTGAGCCAGTCCGAGGTGCGATAGGCTACAAGGCAGGTTACAGCTTGGACAGGCTGGCAGTACGGGAGTCCTTTAGTCCTCAGGGAGCAAAAGACCTAGTCTTTTTTGAGCACTGGCACAGGGCCCACCTCTGTTTGATTGCAAAGTAAGCAACAGAAGCAGTTTATTTAGCATAACATTAGTTATACAGAGATAAGGAAAAGAACCAAGAGTAGAAACCCCCTCCCCTTTTTTAAAAAAAAAAAGAAATCAACAGAAAACAAGGAAACTGTGCATTTTCACCTTAAACAAGCCAAACATTTGGAAAAGCTGAAAATTGCAGAAGATTAACATTACTCTCAAAATCAGCAAGAATGGAGCTAGAGCCAGGATTCACCAAGCATAACATAAACACTGCAACAGGTCTACTTTATGTATGTTAAACTGAATGTGATTACAACTCTACTCCACTCTTCCCATCTTCAAATAAAGGAATTTCATGCAGTGCATTATAGGATGTGGCTTTATTACTCACCTGTGTCGACTTCAAACAGGTAGGATATTTACATTCTTAAGGTGCTTAGGCGTGTATCGTCTTATCTGGGTTGAGTTGGTTTGCTTAACAATGGCTAATCCCATTCTCTGTGTTAGCCATGTTCACGTGCACACGGGAGCATGCATGTGTGTCTCTGGGTATGTGTTTGTGAGCTCGTGTGTGGTAAGCTCACTCATATGACACAGTTGTGCTAATGCATGCCCATGCGTGCTCACATTCCTGTCATAGTTAGCATTTAACCAGATGATTATCAAAGAATGCTTGGTTTTTTTGTTGTTGTCAGGAAAAGCACGTGACCTGGAAGTAAGTGTGTGTGTGTTTGTCTATTTGTGCTTCAAGGACAATTAAGCTCAAATGACTGCATGGCACAGATGTAAATGAATGGCTTTCATTCATGGTGTTTTAAAACAGAAGTCCTTGCATCCAGTATCCTGTATTTACAGACTACATTTCTCTTATTGAAAGGCAGTGCTAGAGGGAGCATTCACGGCATTAGGTTTTGTATAACATCATGAGGCCTGCAAACCACTTCCCAAGGTTTTATTTAACATGTAAAACTGCTGTGTATTATACAAACTGGAATAAAAAGCTATTCCACTTGATTGGTGTGTGTTCTGTGACTGGATTTGGTTGCTGGAAGTTGTTGGTAGTTGCTAGGTGACACTGGTTGCAAAGATGTATATGGCACTTCACCAAAAACTTTGGATGCTAGAAGGTTGCCACTGTCACCCCCAGCTTGCATCAAAGATGCTGACTTGTCTGGAAACACTCACCAACTATTGAATGAGTGCAAATGAGGACAAGGAGGAAAGAGGAAAAACTGGAAACAGATAGCATTTGCCTTCCAAGTAAAAGTTTTGACCATTTTGAAATGCATTTATTGCAGAGGCAAATTTTACTTTGAAGGCGTGCATTCTCAAGTTTCACCACCTCCCAATGAGTAGTGAGATTTTGCAAAAAAATGCAAACTACAGGCGACATCAGCAACCTGCGAGGAACTAAAGCAATCAGAAGGAGGTTTTTGACACAGCGCCCTTTTTGTTACTGATTTCACCTAGTGACCTCCAGTAACCACACTTTTGGTTGCAAGAGGGCCACCAACTGGTCTCCAAGCCTGTGTGACTGAGGCCTAATTTTCTTATCTATCCACTATTTTTGAATTTCCTTGAACTCTCTTTTTATAACTTTCAGAAATAAAGACACAATCAGAAGTAGGGCTGTTCGATATAACAAATATATTGGATGTTGATATGAAAACATCTATCGTTTCATATTACACTATCGTTTGTTTCGTGGTGTCGCAAAAAATAATGTTTACCATTTTTCAGTGTTTTGATGGTCACTGTAGTATTAATTTCTTAAAGATCTCTCTTCCCCTTTATTTAAAATAACCACACTACGGAGGGACAAACGACTGTTTTTATGCGGTGTCATTAGCAACAACAAATGTATAACCATCGCGTGGCTCCACCGTCCGTCTGTTTATTTTCCACATAAACCTTTAACAATAAAGCTGAAGATCCTGTTGAGATTTTTCAAAATAAACTGAATCACGTGAAAGAGTACGCAGAGTGTTTACGGATGAGAAGCAAAAAAGAGCCGTCAGGTGCTAAAAATAATCCTTAGAATCAAACATTAGAACAGGCTTTTCCCCGCAGCACGTCATGTAATAAATACAAAGAAAATGTCTAAAAATGTTTGATTTAATGCATCGGTCAAAACATCTGATTCCAGGTACACGACCAGCTAAAAAAAAAAAAAAACTTCATGTAAATCGAGTTGCTTGAGATTCACAGAATTTACAGAAAATGTAAAATTTTTGTGATGTGTATCGTTGTTGGGACGATAAATGTCTTATATCGGGATATGAGATTTTGGTCATATCACAAAGCTCTTTTCAGAACTATACTAACCTTGTTTTTACTGAACCACCACTGATCCTCCTTTTAACCTCAAGTGCAATTTCGTGGCACAAACAAACAACGTGACCTGTAAAATATTTGCGCTATTTGTGAAGGCCAGCAAAAAAACTGTTACATTTGCCCACCTAATTATTAGATGGCATATCAAGATCCAAAAAGCAATTTAAACTTTAAGTTTGAAGAATCATGCAGTTACTGAGGTTTGCTGAATTTGGCTGGCAAACACTGTAGAACTGAACTTTTCTAGACTGCAAATAAAGTCTAGAAACATTTAATGGTCTTTAACCCGACAACTCCCTTGCACAAAGTCCATGTGATAGCCAGTTACACTGATGTAAGAGTAGGTGGTTAGGGAGTGGGTGTCTCACGTGTTTCCTCAGAAAACACCCACATCTAAAAGAATGCATATTTCCAGAAATGGGAATGCATCTGAAGTGGACTTATATAGTGGCGCATAGAACTAAATATTATATGCCAGCGATATGTCATCAGGCCCCCTATTGAGAACTGTTCACTCACTCAGTCACCATGTCTTCAATTTCACCCATCCAGAAATATGACCGTTGTCCTCGCAAGCATTTACTGCATGGACATTTTTCATTCTCTAAAGGTATATAAATGGCTTCGCAGCAGAAACTCAACATCACTATAAACAAATGCTTTACTAGCTTGACACAGTAGCAATTCCATGAAGGGTGCATTGAATGCCCGTGTGCAAGAGTGCTTTGCACTTGTCTCTGTCCTTTGCTTTGATATTCACGTGCCTCGTCCAGCATGACCTGCATTTATTAGCCTGATGAGTCTGCGTGTGTGTGTGTGTGTTTGGTTTCTGGCTTGGGGGTGGTGTTGAATAATCCTCGTGACGCACAGCATCATAAGACACAAGTGCAATGGCAGGAATGGTTTAGGTGACAGAGGAGAGGGTGTGTGTGGGTGTGTGTTTATGGGGAAGGGGATCTGACAGGAGGAGAAGCGAGGCCACAGGTGGTCAAGTGGAGGAGATGAAGCATAGAAAAAGGTTTTGGGGGTGGGGATTCCATTTGGAATAAAAATGGGGGAGGGAATGGTAGGGAGTCCAGTGAAATATTATTCCGTTTCAGAAAAATAACACTTCAATTTCAGTTTTAACAAACCGACCCATTATCCCTGATGTATGTGGCTGCTTCTTTTGAAAAGCAGGTTGATCTCATGAAAGTAGGGCACATATGAGTTTAGAATGAAGGCTGTGAGGTAATGTGGCAGGCGAAATGAAGGAAAGGGAAGATGGATAAAACAAACCAAAAAACTGAATGTACATAAATATCCCTCTGAAATATCTCACTATGATGTCACACTGTAAGAATCTGGGGTTTGCCTGTCTTAAATTTGGTCAGGATCCATGATGTTAGAGGGAGTGTGTGCAGGGTTTCAACTTTCAGAGCCGTCACCTTATACTGTATGTGTTGTTAGCAGGATGATTTATGTGCAGTGGAGACTCACCAAGCTGGGCTTTGATGTCTGACACAGCTGCCTGACTCTGTCAGTATATGTCTCTGTTTTTGTATCATTCATGATTCTGTCAATGCCTCACTGACTTCTAACCAGGCATCAAATCTGAGGGGGGGTTGATAAAAATAGGACATTTTAATATAACGTGTGTGTAGTGATTACGGATTTGAGTGCAAAGTAAGGTAAAGTAGTTAACAAGCTAGCAGATTCAGTAAATCTAAACAGATAAAAATTATAAAATAGTTAAAAGCAGCGGATAGGGAATAGAAATAATTAGCATTAAGTAGGTGATAAAGTGGGCAGGAAGGATCCAGAGCAACGTTCTGGAACCTTCAGGTAATGAGCAATTAAATCTGATAGGCAGGTTAATGCATGATACTGTTGAGTGAATTAATTTTTCTTGTGCTGCAGTCTGGTGTTGCTTACACCTGACTCCATGTAGAGACTTGCTCACTAATAAGACAATAATCACATCCCACAGTCCCATCCTCTGTGTTCATGGTGTAGATGTCAATAAAGCTGCTGTTGTGGTACTCCAGCATGTAGCTAGAATTACACAAGAGGCATAAATGGAGCAATGTTTGGCATAATGAATGCCAGGTCATTTCAAAAGCAACTGTTCAAACAGCTTCACACGTATCACTAAACACAAACTGTTTTCGTGGTGTTACACGATATGCTACTGAAGTTGTCAGCGAAACATCTTACAAAACAAATAACAGTAATACGCCATGTTGGACTCGATGCAGAGCGGGCTGAGGTCTTTTTGTGCAATCTAAGGTTAGATCAAAGGTAGAATCCTTCAAATTAAATTCAAGTGAAAGATACTAATTAGAAACACCAAATTCTACCCTCTTACTTTATATTGTTTAAGGGTTTTTAAAAATCAGCCAAATATTTAATCTGCTTATATCTTGTTGAATTAATTTGGCTACATCCATAAACAGCAGAAAACCTCGATGCAGCAGCAGCACAGGTCAGTTGATCAGGGCCTGCACACAAAGAAAAATCAACTTACCGTATTTTCACGACCATAAGACGCACTGTACTAAAAGGCGCAGTCTCAGTTATGTGTGCCATTACTGTATTTAACACACACATAAGGCGCACTGGATTATAGGGCGCATACAAGTACCGTATGCGTATTTAAAAATAAAGCGGGAGCAAACCTGAGTTCGGTACCTTGCTCACATTTTTATTACCAGTAATCGTCATCATCAACAACAACACACAAGCATACAAGTGTGCGTATTTAAAAATAAAGCAGGAGCAAAACTGAGTTTGGTACTCACATTTTTATCATCAAACCCATCGAAGTCCTCATCCTCTGTGTCTGAATTGAACAGCTGCGCTAAATCTCCATCAAACATTCCAGGTTCACTTTCTTCACTGTCAGAGTCACTTTCCGTGCCGTGCGGCTCCTCGGAGATGATGCCGGCTTTTGCGAAAGCTCGAACAACAGTGCCAGCAGACATGTTAGCCCAAGCATCTACAATCCATTGGCAAATTGTGGCGTACCGGTAACTTGCCCGGCGCTGCCTTCCACTCTTGGTGAAACTGTGGTCTCCATCGGTCATCCATCGCTCCCAGGCCGCTCGCAGCCTTACCTTGAACGGGCGGTTCACACCGATGTCCAGCGGTTGGAGTTCCTTTGTCAGGCCTCCCGGAATGACAGCAAGCTCAGAGTTCATTTTTTTCACTAGTTTTTTCACATCGGCTGTGAGATGGGCACGCATAGAGTCACAGATTAAGAGCGATGGTGATGCGTGGAAAAAACCACCTGGTCTCCTTACATACACCTCCCTCAGCCACTCTTTCATCATTTCCTCATCCATCCAGCCCTTTTCATTTGCCTTAATGATGATTCCTGCTGGAAACTTCTCTTTAGGCAAAGCCTTTCGCTTAAAAATCACCATAGGCGGCAGTTTCTGTCCATTAGCATGGCAGCCAAGCACAACAGTAAAAGAAGACTTTTCATACCCCGTTGTGCGTATCGCTACCGTGCTGGTCCCCTTCTTCTCCACAGTGTGACTCACCGGGATGCCAAAAGTGAGCGGGACCTCGTCCATGTTTGTGATGTGGCTGGGCTGGATGTTTTTGTCGCCGATGTGTTTGCTGCAGTAGGAGCAGAAGATGGCCAGCTTTTCCTTATAATCTGCTGGAAGTTGCTGCGCTACCGTAGTCCTGGTCCGGATGGAAAAATGGCACCGTTTCATAAAACGAAAGCACCAAGACGGGCCTCCTTGGAAATGTTCAATGTTCATCTCTTCAGCTAGTGAAACTGCTTTTAGCCGAATGGTGACCATCGAAACGCTTCTCCCGCTCGTTCTTTGCTCGATGATCCACCGCTCAAGTCTTTCCTCCAACTCGGGCCACCTCGCCTTATGTCCGCGGAAACTCAGCTGCGTTTTCTTGACCTGCCGGAGCTTGTTTTCTAGCTTCCTCCATTTGCGAACCATCGATTCGTTAATCTTAAATTCTCTTGCCGCTGCTCGATTTCCATGTTCCTCCGCGAAGCTGATGGCCTTCAGTTTAAACTGTGCTTCGTAAGCGTGTCTCTTTGCCATTTTCAGGGTTGTTAAAACAACGATGTCCTGCATACCTGTACTTTTATACAGGTATGTGCGATCGTATATACCGCTACAGTCAACACCCACACTTCACCCTTTAGCGTTCTCATGGTGTTCTCTACTACGTCCTCATTACAACACACAGGGCGCACTGTACTATAGGGCGCGCCGTACTTTTTGAAGACAATCTAAGACTTTTAAGTGCGCCTTATGGTCGTGAAAATACGGTATTGTGATTTATGTTTAAGTGGTTCTTTTAGTGTGTCATGTTGAACCCAGAAAGAACCCACCAATTTTGCAGTGTGATTTTCAGTTAGATGTTTAGTGCTCCAGTCTGGCAATTTGAGGCTGGAGCAAGTCAGTCGCCATTTATCCCCATGTTTAAATGTCCAATAGCAGAAATAAACATGTTTTTACAGCCTGATACAAAAATGCTGTTTTGTCTTTAGAGCAAGTGTGTCCCATTCCTGAAAATACAGATAAGATTCCTGTTGGGAGCAGTGTTGGTCAATTTACTTGAAAAAGTAATTAGTAACTAATTACTGATTACTTCTCCAAAAAAGTAATCCTGTTACGTTACTGATTACTTATTTTCTAAAGTAATTAGTTACTTTTTAAAAACATGATACGCAACCTGAATACGTAACTAGAAAGTGCATTTTCTGAAGAAACTGCAGTGTGAATGCTTGAATCTGAATGTATGCACTGAAATGAATTAATTGCTGAATTTTAAGTTAAAAATGTTGAATGAGATGTAAAATTCAGAAATTTGCACCTTAAAACAAAAGTGCTGAACTGCTGATAGCTGACAACCACACAGAATAAGTTGGAAAATAGCTGAAAATGTTTTAATTGTAAATTAGAAAAACATAAGAAATGAGAAAAGAAAATTTAGAGTCAGAAAACATCTGAATGAATATTAAAAGTTCATATTCTTTGAATCACTGAATGACTAAAATGTGATCCCCCCACTTGGATCCAAACAGTTTAAAAAGTTTACATCTCTGAGCTTTGAAAGACACGGTGTTGGAAAGAGAAGAACGATGTCGACGTTTTGAGGGTAAAATGATGGCTGTAGAGCAAACACCGTGGACACAGCAGCAGTTAAAAGAGAAGTGTTTAAGATGAATCTTGGCAGAGTGAGAGACAGAGCTCGTTAGGCGGGCAGGTGTGAGCCTGGTTGCTATAGTGACTGCACCCAATGGCTCCATACACACGCACACAGACATGCACCTCACTTTTGCTGCTTAAAATGAACAGAAAAGTCAGGTCGAAACAAATCGCTCCCAAATGAAAAGTACAGGTCCTATTGACAAAATTCTTTCACCGTGAGCGACAGCAATGTCCAGTCTACCTAATTCTCAGTTTTCATGCTTGTGGAGTTTATTATATGGACGTGGTGACAGTGTAAAGACAGCCTGTACTTCTGGTTTTCAAACGAACCTTCTGAGCCATTTTAACATTAGAGTCTATGGAGGAGTTGGAGGGAGGAGGCTGTGCATTGGTGACATTTATGAAAGAACCATAACACCTAGTACAATAGTAAACACATTGGATGAAAGAGGACAGCGATGGCTACGTTTTGAGGGTAAAATCATACCTGTAGACCAAACACCGTGGACACAGCAGCAGTTTTAAAAAATATTTTAAGATTAATGTTTTTGCTCATCTCACTCTAGCAGTTCAGCTGTCTCACTCTAGCCCCAACATTCCGTCCCATACAAACCCATTATAAACTCTGAAACGGCTGAAAAAACATCATGAAACTTAAACTGGAACTGAAGAAAAAGTATAATAGATATTGAAAAGATAAATACAAGTTGAATAGTTGAATGTCTTGTCTTCGTTTTAAAGTTTGAATGGTGGCTCTATGTCAATGTATGTGGAAGTAGATACAGTTTAAAGAGGAGTAAGTTGAAGGAGAATTTGAAGGGTCTCCCCATTGAAATACATGGGAAATTTTTGTTGAAAAAGTTGAATAATTTTAAAAATATAAATGTTAAAAATGAGAAAAATACAAGCATACTATTCCAAAAGAAGAGGAATCTAACGGTGTTTGAATGGTTTTTCTAAGTTGAACTTTTTGAAGGAGATAGAGTCCAAAAAACGTACGGAATAGATAATAAGTGTGAAGAATAATAAAGATTCGAAGAACAATACTGTGAATGCTTTTACAAGCATTCACACTAATAATAAAGATTACAACAACAATACTGTGAATGCTTTTCAAGCATTCACACTAATAAAGGAATAGACCTTTCAGCCCAATTCTATTTTTTATGCATAATCCATCACAAAAAATTGAATCAAATGGGAAGCCTCTTTTTAAAAATTGTTTTATTAGTTTTAATCTTTTAATTTTATGCACATTGCATTAAGCAAAAATGTAATTATATGCAACTGTCTGTGACTTGAAGAAATTCTTTAACATTTAAACCTTTTTTCTGTATATTCCAGCATATAAAATGAAATAATGTTTGTGTTTACACTCACTCTTTCAAATAGATGCAAGTAAAACACAGCAAAAATAAATACAATCAAAGATTCAGCGGCACTGACTCCTGCCGCTCTTAAATCTATTTTCACCTGTTTAGCAGGAGTGGGGCCGGGGGAGGTTCTCCCGGTGCGGCAGCGGTCATGTATGTGGGAGGATCCGGCCGGTTCTCTGTGAGTTTCACATTCCCGTGGCAGCGTGCTCGGTGCTTGCTGAGATTTGAAGTTTAATTTTTCCCTATAGAAAGAAGTTTGTGTACAGTGGACACTAATGTTTTTGTCAATTTTTACGGACTAAAACTTAAAGTAATGTAAGTACGTCCACGCTTTAAACGCTGCATGGTCGTACTCTCTCCCGCGCTCCATATTATCCACTGTTGATCCACAAACGTCTGTTGCTGCTACGGACGTAGCACGCTTGTACGTCATTGTCATGAGAAACTCTCACAAACAAAATCACGATGGTTTAGTAATGCAGCATGCTTACGGGAGAGTAACAGTAATCTAATTACTTCTTTTGCAATAGTAATCCCTTACATTTATTGTTACTTGAAAAAAGTAATTGAATTACAGTAACTTGTTACTGCCCATCTCTGATTGGGAGTGACCAGGATGGACAGGATTAGAAATGAGTACACTGTCAGAGGGACAGGTTCAGGCAGTCAAAGTCAGAGAGGCAAGGCTGAGACGTTTTGGACACATGCAGAGGACAGATAGAGGATATATTAGACAAAGGTTGCTGAAGATGGAGGCAGGAAGGAGGAAAAGCGGCACCCAGGTCATGCAGAGAGTAGGGTGAATAGGATGAGATGGAGGCAGATGATCCACAGTGGCAATCCCTAAAGGGAACAGTCAAAAGAAGCAGCAGATACATAAGGTATGATTTTATATAACTCACTCCCATCATCTCGAGTGTTTGCCAAATTTAATTTCCAGTTAATATCAAAGCAAAGTAAGGATGCACCATCTTCAGCTTCTGACCTCTAACCTCAAAAAGTGGTCACATCTGGAAAAGCAGCAAATTTGACTCTACAGAACAGTAGCCCACAAACCAAAGGGAGTCATCACAGTGACACACACTACATTAGTGGTAGTCTGCGATGAGTCCATCGCGGCTCTTATGCACTCATTCACCCAACCAGAGGTTACCAAGACAATCTGGGGTACTTTGAGTTTATCAATCAACAATGGAAGATGACGCACCTCCTGGCCTTCTAGTGAGATGGCCTGTACTAGCTACATCCACTGGAGGGATTATAATTGATAACAGCCATAAATGGAGGTAAAAAAAATAAAAATATTGGAAACATTACTCACAATAAATGCTCATATGCATTCATGGGATAAAAAGATTGGGAAGCACTGCCTGTTCACCATCTGTCTTTGAGTACCATTAGGGGTAGATGGAGATCCGGGTGAAGAAAGAGAGGAACGATTGTAAGAGACAGTAATAAGAAAGGGAAGAGAGTGCCATTAAATTTAAAAAATGCAGGGAAGTGAACAGATTGGAGTGTGTCTGTGTAATTTTCTCTCTTCCTGTGGCATGTGGGTGACCATATGAAGCAGTTTGTACTTTATCCATTAATATATTCACTGCATAAAATGTCGAATAGTGTGTTCCGCGGCACTCGCAGCGCTACTGATTCTTAGTCTCGCAGGGGAGAGGAGGGCGATGCAGGAGAGCACAGGAGAGGGGGAGAAGAGGGAAAGGGGACATGATAAGCTGTGAAAAGCAGGGGAGGGAGAAAACTCTCGATGTCAATGATGAAGTGAGAGGAAAGAGAAAGAGAGAGCGAGAGAGACAGTGGGTGGCAAGTTGGGATGGAGTCAGAGCCGACAGGGTAGCGTGACATTTTCCTGTGAGGACAAATTGTTCCATAAAAAAAAAAAAAAAAACCAACAAAGGGGCAAAAGAGAGGCAGGGTGACACTGCGGCACCAAACTGCAGAAATTCAGCTTTTCTGAATGTGCATCATTTCCTGTCTGTCCCGCCTTTTGATTGGCTCGCTTCGCATCTGTTCTCTGCACACAAACTGAACCTAATCAAGGATTTCCTAATTGGCTCATGAGCTCGTGATCATATGTTGGAGCAAAAACGGCACAATTCATGTGCGCCTCTTCCACGTCGCACTAAAACCATCATATGCGCTGGATTTGCACACACGCACACGGGATTAAATCACCGCCATCTGTCCCCAGACATATCTCGGTTAATCTCCTATTTTCATTCACTGAGCTCTCGATATGTGAAACTGTGGCGATGCAGGGAGACTGTTATCCAATTTCAACTGGTTTACTAACCTCTTTCTCAGCCACGCCGCACTGTTCATCCTCTCCTCTTATCCACTCACTCTCTCTCTCTGTCTCCACTTCCTCTGAGGCTTTTTAAGGACACGGCATACCCAGTGCCCTCCTGTCTCTGCTCGCCACTCATCCTCCCTCCCTCTCTCCCTCCTTCCTCTTCCTCCACTTTCTTCACTTTTTCTTCTCCTCTTCTCACCTGCCTTATTGTTTCAGCTCTTCTGCTCACCTAACCCTTGTTTTCCTTTCCTTTTCTTTAGCAGTATAGCATAGTAATGCCAAGCTACTCTGCATAGCTGGCATACCGTGGCCAAACATCTGGGCCCCAGAAAAAAAAAAAGAAAAGAAACAAGGAGACGAGAGAGAGCTGTTCTTCTTTCTTGTGAATATTACACCCACAGAAAGGGGTGAGGTGGTAAGTGGCAGAAAATAGACCCTTGCACAAACGTGTGAAAAGAGTCGGTCATGTGGAAGTGGCTGTGCACATGCATATTCGAGTGCGCGAGGATTCACGCACACGCCTCACACACGTATGGAATCCTTACTATATGTACAATCGCGTATGTACAGCTGGCGGGATAAACCTGCTCTCACACAGGTGTATATTTATAAAGAAGTGCTTGAACTGACTGGTATTTGGCACCTTCCTGACAGAAAACCTCGCAAGACGGGTCAGCTGACACGCACAGAAGAGATGGGGGTAACGGGGAGAATCGAACAGACAGCCAGAGTGTCACATGGAAGAAAACCAAACAATGTATCGCTACTAAATCTGATGGGGTTTTGGGGGGATTTATTTTGTTTTACAAAGGACAACCATTTATGACTAAACAAGTAAATAAATCAATAAAAAATTCTGGAAATCTTGAATGTCTTTTCTTCTGTTGGGTGTAAAATGATGTAGAGACCTGCTGTAAAACGGAGCATTTATTGAACCATCTGATAAATTTGTTTAAAAAATTAACTTAATTTTAATTTCCATTTGTGACTTAATTTGTATCGTATTTGTTACATTTGTACGGTGGCCCTGAGAGGACAAACGGACTCCAACTTAAGAAAACACAAGCAATAAGAAAAACACAGCAAAAACACACAAAACACAACGGAAATAGGAAAAAACAAAACAGAAATCGGAAAAAACAGATTTCCAAAATCACAAGGGAAGTGTTTCTGGGGAGACAATAACCTGTCACATTGATGTAGAAATGTCAAAAACCCTACAAAAACTGTATGTATCAAATGTGATACAAGAGGCATTAATTGACTAAAACAGTTAAAAGTGGGGAATGGAGTTCTTCATTTAGGAGGTGAGGGGAAGACAGATTTGACGGCCTCTGGGTGGAAGCTTTTATTGTCTTTGACATGAGTGACCTGTTTTCCAGAAGGGAGGGGGTAAAAAAGGGAGTGTTCAGGGGTGAGAGGGGTCATTGATTATTCCACTGCTGGAGTCTGCCAGCATACATGTCCCTGATGGGGGTTCCTGCTCTCACCACCCACTGCAGGTTTGCTCTGTAAATTTTGTAAATTTGTTGTTGCTCTACTCAAAACAGACACAGGTGGGCATAACTTGAGCCAGACCAGCTGGGGGATTGAGATTTAAATGGTCTTTTACAAGCATGTGGGCAACTTTTGTGTTTGTGTCATTTTAGTAAGATGATAATGAGACACCACAAGGTATCATAAGGTGCTGATTCCAGTGTAGTTGGCAGATATCTGGACCAATAATTCCTCTTCTGGGTGCCAGCCTTTCTTATGATAATACTAAGTATGCAGATTAAAGGAAAAAAAGCCTAATAAAAACTGCGATTGCCTTTATCATATTGCCACATGTTAGCCAGCGCTTTGAGAAATATTTTTCATTTTGTTCCTCTTTCGCGTTCCACATGCATAATTTACGGAGACAAAGCCTGCTCAGATGAGACTGAGCACTAATACTTGGTCTGCAAAACAGAGAGCTTCCTGCACCAAAAGGCTTGGGCCTTGCCTATAACTTACAATTAATCAGTTATTAATAACCTAAATTCAACCTGATGCAAAATGAACTGACTTCACCTATTGAATGTTTAGTCAGTTTCTATATAGTGCCAACGATAGCTTTTACTCACAGTTAGCAGCACACACAGATAAATTGTAGCTTTCTCTTTAGAGAAACCAAACACAGCAATCACTGTTTGATATTAAATTGGAACCCACCCCCAATATGAGAAGTTTCCTGACAGTAGCACAGTGTCTGGCAGATGGCTGAATCCACTCAGATTAAAATGAACATAGCATTCTTTGATTTATTTCTTTTGGATTTATTTGGCTGGAGCTTATGAGCACGGTGTACCCATATTCTGATGGCTGATAGCAAGGTGTACCTAATGAAGTGATGGGTGAGTGTATGTGATCTGTTTTCAACAACACTGGTCTCTACTAACTTGTTAAAAGCTGGTATTGACGCTTCTACCTTAGATTTATCATTAGTAAATAGTAAAACTACCCTTTCAGTTTTTGCTAATCTCACTTTGACCTGGAGACAAAAATAGCCCAAGGTTTAAAAGGATGCTAAAAGGATGTTTCTTAACAAACTGCACCTTAAGCATTGGAGTTGACTCCTTTCCCTAAACTCACACATACACTAGCTTTGTTCATTCAGCTTTTTACAGCTATTTACCAGTATACCTACTAATTGCATATGCTGGAAGGATTTGATGCTCATTTACCGTCAGAATCTCTCCAGCCTGTTGACGCGTGACCTACCTTTCAAATCTTATAACAAGGTCTAAAGAATGTGTTTGGAGGAAAGAAAGCTCGAATGACGCAGAGAACAACAAGGGGGGGTAACAAAACAATACGTGACTATCTACACGTCTCATGGGGATGAACTCTCTATCAAGTTGCATGGAATGCAAACATTTTAAGTAGAACTGCCTAAGTGATTGCAGGAGTATGTATAGAGCGGAGGTAGTATCACATTATGAGGCCCTTTGGCTATCTGTATTTGAGTGTGATTTGGATGTGGAAGCACTGAGAGCAAAAAGAGAGAAAATGAGTGGAAGGTAAGGGAGTCGCAGAGAAGACAGGTAAAAAGACAAATGGAAAGAAGGAGATGCACTGTGCTGAACAACCTGCAGGGTGTAATGTATTCCTTGGAGAGCCATTTATGTAACACAATCATGCAGACACACATGGAGCATGTTATCAATATTGTGTCTTGCAGTGGTAGCTATCATAGTGGTGGGAACCAATTACTCAGCCCGGAGCAGCAAATGTGTGGTCGCAAAAGCAGAGAAAAGCTGCATGGCTCATGAGACTATTGATCAAAACTTGTCACCCTCACCTTTGTATGTATAGCTTCGGTGTGTTTTCTGTGTGTGCATGTTTTTGCCATTTGCGCTCATGTGTTTATTTGGTGAATGTGTTTGTTCGGGCAAATACGGCACTAGCGAGAGCAGGTAAAGGCGCTGTTTAAAAAAATTGGTATCATTTATCTTGGATGTGGTGGAGGGCGCTGCTGGTGAAGTCTACAAAGCTTCCAGCTGATGGTAGAGTGGGCTGGATTTTTAAAAGGAAGCATATCCTCTATGCTCCAGTAGCATAACGACAACCAAGCCTAGAATACGTTTTAATGAGTCATTAAATTACCTTTTTTTTAAGGAAAATGTTAGAATTGAACAAATTTTAAAGTCTTATTTCCGAATGAAGCTAAACTAAAGTTAAAAAAAAAATTGTTGGTGTTCGGCTAGCAAGCTAGTTAGCTATCTAACAAGAAATAGCTATAAAATCAAATTTTTCGTGCTTAGCCAGCTGTTAGCCTCTGTTAGATGTTGTTAGCCACTGTTAGCTGCTGTTAACTTGTGTTAGTGAAACTATCTTTGAAGTGGATGTAACATTGTTGAACTCGGAGGCTTAGGAAATAAACTCTTAGGTTTTGTAATCAAACTGTTTATCAAAGGGAAGTGTGATTTTTAACAACACTTCAGCCTAACGTTACCTGGCATAATGTTTATATGCTTATACCCAGCTGTTGTTGTTGTTTAGGCAGCTGGCTGTAAGCTGCTAGCGCTGTCGCACATGTCTAATCACCGGACCGCAAGTAATTGCAACAATATCAGAAATAAATCAGTAGATTTATGAACTTCAGGAAGTGATGGCATTTTATCCAGGTGCTAGTGGCGTTGATGCTTTCTTTTGCGTTTTTGCATCTTTGGTGAGTCAAGAAAACATACGTATAAGACTTTATATCTTGAGTCTGAAAGAGCAGACACCAATTAAAATTCGACTTCAGGCCGCTCAAAGTCTTTGCTTCTCCTCCACCTCCACTGCGTATGTGGCCGGGCTCTAGCATTAAAAATGGCAGAGGTTTCCACAAACTGGTGCCCAGTCCTACATATTTTCAATGGATTAATTAATTAATTAAGTCTATGAGACATTGTTTTGTTGTAATGTGTAATTACACAATAATCAATGTATATTTATGAGAACAAAATTTGTCTATTATAACTAAAAAAATAACTGACTGTACCTTTAATAGTCCATTACTTGAATTGAAAAAAGGCTTGTCACACATTACAATGAAAAAGTACTGTGAATGTGTGCTACATCCAACACTTTCTGACAGCCTCTGACAGCAGTGAACGGGCTCAAACACAGATTTATAGAACTGTCAGTATTCCCAGATCTTCATGGGCCCAATATTAAACAGGCCAAAAATTTTTGTTTAGCTCGGCATCCCTCTGTTAGTCTTGTTTAGCCTTTAAGTATCATTCAAGGAAAAAACTGCCGGTCTGTCTGCTCACGAAAATACATTTTGGATAACAACATCAACAAACTGGCAAGCAAATGAGGATCTTTGGGTGAATTTCATATGGTTGCTGGCAAAACTCTACTTAAACAGGAAGCACAAAATGTATTCATTCAAAGACAGCAACTTGAGGTTTATTTTAAGCAACACTGACTACTTGGGCTGTTTTCATTTAAACAAAATGACAAATAATTTGAAAATGCTTTTCCCCTTAGTGCACCAGGGGATTTCGGAACAGAAATTCTACAAAGAATAAAGCAGATTATAAAGAGGACTTAATTGAATGTATAGAGGAGTATACGCTTTAGCCGGAGCACTGGAAACCAAATTCAGTTTCCAACGGGAAACAGATCCGGACCCAGATTGTCCTTTCATTCGTGTTGATGTATGCAATCGGTCATTCACTCCCCAGACCGCATGTAATTTGATAGGTAGTGATCTCGGATGAACGTCGCCTCTGCCTCTAACAATGATTAAAGTGGAGAGCGCCGTTGTAGTTGCGGCACACTCAGATGATTGACAGAACAATGTCATTCAGACAGTGTGTGTTTGTGTGCATTTTGCTGTGTGTGCGTGCATGAAAAACGACCGCATGCATGCACGAACATTTGCATGGACACGTTTGCTCTGCAAAGCCGCCTTGTGTAGGAGATTTGTGTATATGCGTTTGTGCAAATGCGTTTGTGCTGGCGTGTTTTGAAATGTGTGGGGCGGGCATTAATGAGTTCAGATGGCTCTGGTCTTGCCTACTCTTTACCATAAGTCTTGCTCTCTTGCTCTCTCTCTGTTGGTCTGCACCAAGCTCTGTCTCACAGCTTTGACAGCTCGTCAAGTCTACTCCACATACACGCCAATCAAGCCCCATCCAATGAAATAATCATTAGCATCCACAAGCAGCCGACGCAGAGGGAAGTGAGGAGGAAGAGGAGGAGAACAAGGGCGAGGCCACGGAGAAGAAAGGGGGTATCAGGGTTCATTTGGGTTCAACTGTGACCACACCCTCTTTACACACACACAGTTACAATGTGAATTCTGCGGTGGTGACTCTATAACAAGGGGATTATCTTCTTAATAAGTCAAAGGACAAATTATGGAAATGAACATAGGATGGGGGGAAAAAAACAACTGGGCAGCATCTGTTGACTTACAAAAAAAACTATTGTCCCTATTAGGTTTTCCCTTCCACTTACAGTAATGGCGTTTAGATGATTAGTCTGCGGTTGGAATGATTAAAAGGGGCGTACAGGACAGGGTGTGCGTAATTTTGGTGGAAGACAAACTGGCTGTTATTTACTTTGACAAATGAGCCCTTTAACCTTGAAATTAAAATAATGTTAATGTAAAAAAATAAAAAAAATAGGTTGCAGTTATAGTTTTAAACTTGTGATCTTAGTGCTGTTTCTAGTATTATTATTTTACTAATACTTTCAACCTTTTCTTCTGGGTATCAAATTAGTATATTCCAGTCCCATTCCATTACTTTCTCACAAAATTTAGCCAATTATGGGAAATGGTTGCAATTTAAAGTAGATAGACCTTGACTGGACAATTGACTTGTTACAGCAAAGTCGGCAGCAAGCAGCACTCTGTAAAGTCACTCCCGGCCCCAGTCGAACAAATAACGCCTCTGTTTTTATTTTTTTCGACAGCAGTGTCAGTCGGTATCGATCAGCTAATTGAGAGCTTTAAGTTACTGAGCTTTGGAGGTGCTTTGGTAGTTTACTTGTGAAAGCAGCTGAAGTCTTGTCTATTAGCAAACATCTGCCTTGGGTGTGTCTGGGTTTTACTACCCTCAGCAATTCTGCAGTGTGTTTTATAGCCTGTGTCATTTCCTCTGCCAGTTTACTTACTGCTAGATCGAGATGAGATATTTTAGCGATACTGACTACCCTTCCTGTTTCGTCAAGCTGTCCTAAAGAGCTGATTACCCTACTTGCTTACTGCAGACCTTTGTCAGGTAAACCTCCAAGCCCCCTGCAGATAAGGTCACATATCAAATTACATCCAGGATGCCTCCATATAATCCTACCGGGGATTAGATTATGACAGAAGAGGGAAATGATTTTTGCTCTTGCGGCTGGTGGTGGTGGTTAAGTTAATATTGTAGCTTGGAGATGAGGGCTTGTAGCTGGATTACATCTTAGAAGGCTATTGCTGGAAAGTGTTCGTCTGCCTTTATGTGAAAATATTAAGGTTTAAATAATTGAGCATGGGCCCAGCCTCGAATCAGACGCAATAAAGGCTAAAAAAATACACACACACATGATATATGTAAGAAACCTGCCCCTACAGATAAATAACCCCATGGCATGAAATCTGCACTATTACTTTGTTATGTGGAAACACACACACACACACTCACATATATGTATATATAAGCGGCCCAATATGACTCTCTACCATCCTGCTGCTCATGAATAAATAAGTGAGCCTGGTGATTGCACCAATGCACCTTTCAATGTGACAAGTTGTGATAGCAAGGTTGTAACAATGACTCTGTGCTTCCCCCTAACCGCCTAACCACGACTACTTCTTGAGCAATGCCCTTCAGCTATTTCAGCTACAGAGGCTGCATGATAGACACGGAGTGAAATAGAGGGAACAAAACTGAGAGACTAAAAAAATGTTAGGAAAACGTAGCAAAGAGAAAGAAGGTGCAGTGGACTGAGTAATTTCCTCTTCTATCCCAGGAGTCCACTTGGGATTTCACAGCTGGAGGGATAAACGGTTGCACCGACTCCTTCTCTTCGCGCCATCCACTCCTCTGCACGGATCAGTAGCATCGCCACATGTCTGCATGTGTGCACACAGTCTGTGTTTGCAGCCAAGCAGCAACTGATATACACTGATTGCATTTCATTTGTGTTACTTTCCCTCAAACTTAACATCCAGTCTCACCTCAGCCCAATGGCGGGGTGTCTCCCAAAGATGCAGACAGATGATAGCGGGCTCTGTCTTTACTGAACTGTAACAGCTCCAAATTGTTTATATAGGTACATCTACTCCATCACCTGGCTGGTCGAGACACACACACATGCATGAAAAGACAGTGGCATGCGAAGAATGAAGCTATGACAGACAGGGAGGTGGCCTGGTGTTGATACTAGATGCACCACGATGAAGGTGGCAGATAAGGTTTGACATTTCTGATCTGACATGCAGTATAGCCACATTCCTATCAGACAGCAGTGGCCTGTTAGGAACTTTACACAATAAAGATAAGATGTGGTGCGTAAATGATGGATGTGTATTCCAGGCTGTTTTTCAAATTGAACCACATGTCAGATTTCAAGAGGAAGTCTGACATGTGAAGTAGTTACTCAAAATAGATATTATTTTCTAACTTTATACTTACTTTGTTAATTACTGAGATCTCCGAGCACTCAGATAATAAGTTCGCTATTAAAACTCATGTTAATACTGGTGCATGCTAGTAGCAAAGCATTTTATTTAACAGGTATTCTTTGTAATGGCCAACAGGGGGCACCTCCTCTGGTTGCAATAAGAAGTCTGATTGTGTAAAAGTCTAGGAGAAAAAAGACCCTTTGATCCTTTTAAAAGTTGTGGTAGCCAAAATTTTCAGCAATGGTTGACATCACAGTAGCTGTGTGGATCTTTTATATACAGACTATCGTTCTACATAATCTCAAAGTCAGGTTTTTAAAAAACTCAACATAAAGAGACAAGTTCACTTTTTGAAATCTTTCCATTCATTGTGTTGGAACCATTTGTGGTGCTGAACTTGGTTGTGTAAACTGCAACTGACAGAAGTGAGATGAAAATAGAAGCTCGGTTCACACTCTAGTTATTTTCACACCTCTGCATGACCAGTCACCACAGAAGTGGCCCTGCTTGTCAAACTGTTGGCTTTGAAAATGTAGGAAAAATATTGCATGCCTGAGACACTTTGGTAGGTACTGGTGGTAGGAACTTGGATAAGGCAGTGCAGTGGCTCAAAGGTATTTTGGAAATAAGTCAGATGCTGATTTTTTATATTATTTTGAGGAGAATTACCAAAACACTAAATCATGATAAACTGGTTTAGATGGTTTAATGCCACTGCAATTCAGACCAGCAAAATAAAATAAACTAGAAAAATTTGCATTTCCTGCGAAAATGCAGTGTGGATGCTTTAAAGCTGAAGCTGTATGCAAAAACTAACTGAAAAAGCTGAAAAGTTGCAGAAATTGTAAAAACTTTGCAGAAGCAAAGGAACTTTGCTAAAATGGAATAACTTAGCAGAACTGCAATATCTTACAGGAAACATAATACTTGGCAGAATACAATAGCATAGCAGAACTTAGCAGAAATATTGTAACTTACCAGAAACATGATAACTTCTCAAAAATACAAGAATTTAGGAGAAATAGTATAAGATAACAGAAAGAATATATTTAGCCAAAAATACTTAAGCATTACAGAAACACTATGATTTAGAAAAATAGTACAACAGAGCAGAAATACTGTGATTTACCAGAGACAGTGTGATGAACTATGAATATTGTCATTTTAAATCAATACTATGTTTTAGCCCAAATACTATAATTTGACAGAAATACTATAATTTGGCAGAAATACTATGTTTCAGCACAAATACTCTGGTTTAGCACAAATATTATAACATAACAGAAATATAATTACATAGCAGAAATGCTATATTTAAAAAGAAAAATATAATATAGTAGAAATGGTATGATATAGCAGAAATACTACAATATAGCATAATAATGATTTAGAACAAATACTATGATTGAGCAGAATAGTAATAACTTAAGTGAAAATACTGGAAAAGTAATATGACAAGCTGAAAAAAAAAACGGAACATGGTTAAGTTCCCTCAAAACTAATTGTTGTTCACCTGTGGAAAAAAATAAAGAAATAAAAATAAATTTAAAAAACAAGAAGGAACAGCCAACAGATACACACAAAATCAAATATGTATACACAAATGCACAGAGAGAGACACACACATAGAGGGTCTATGCCAGTCAACCAGTCTGAATATATTATGTTTTTTTCCAACAATGAGATGCTGCCCTAAAGAGGGTCTCTCTCTCTCTCTCTCTCTCTCTCTCTCTCGTGCACACACACACACACACACACACACACACACACACACACACACACACAAGATCCAATTCAGTCAACCAGTCTAAATATATTGAATTTGA